>VMDR010002030.1:0-102834 GCA_007922815.1 Macrotus californicus | reverse complement strand
ACTCATTTACATCATACTCTGAACGTAATGCCACGTTCTATCTAAATCATGTAATTTAGTCACCTGTTCCCTTAACCCACTACTACTAAGCAGCTACCTTATGCCAGACCCTGCTTCACACAGGGAACGGAAAGATGAGTGTGGTAGGATCCATGCCTTGTATGGATACAGGATCTGGTGAATGTCAAGCTCCCCCAGGGCAGAAACTCACACTTGAGTATTTGGAGATAATCACTTACATTGAACAAAAGGGCATGAGAGTGAGGGTGAACCCTAATCAATTCTAAAAATTGTGATTCAGAAAAAGTCCTATTTTGTGATAACCTTCATAACATATAGCTTCTCAAAACAAGTCCATCTCTGTGCCCTGAGGGTCAGGCAGAAACTCCTGTTAAAGACTTTCAAAAGTAAATATTCCCGTGTCTGTCTAACTGACAATTCAATCAGAAGATCAAAAATGGAGTGTCTGTGTGTCTGTATTTTTCATGTCATGATGTTTCAGCTATGAATGCTTTAGGCTGCAAGTAAAATACAAATGCAATCAACCATGCTGTTTAAAAATAGAGGTTGATGGTGACATCCAGATTATGTTGTAGTGAAGCTAACTGCACTGTGCTGATATCAATTTCTTGGTTGTGACAATGTGGTCGTGTTGCAGACTCAGCCAAAGGTATTCTAGAACAGCTGTGAGGTTTGATTGTCCACCACCACGAAGTGTGACTCCCAAGGCAAGACTTGGGTGAAAAATAAAAGGGGTTGTTTATTTAAAGGTTAAACAGATTTAGAGTAATGGCAGATTTCTGCCACTAATTCCTGCTCCCTTTAAAACACCCAAAAATTAATAGCCTTGTCTCCCCCTGCCAACTCAGACCAGACCAGTTTCAGAATATGCAACTCAGAAATACTGTCCTTCAGAAACACAGAAGTCTGCAGCTCAGCATTCCCGGTCCCAGTTCAGCTCTAAGCATCACTCATGAGTCTGGGTACACTGGCCTGAGTCTTTCTCACAGTGTCAGTTTCTCTTACCTGGAACCACCTTTACTCCAGCCATCAGCTCACTAGTGTGTCTGTGTGCCTGGCCAGGCAGGTCCCTCACAGTTCTGCCAGCTCTGCTACTGTCTTCTGTACTCAGGGCAGGGCAGAGAAATTTGGGGGGGGAGTTGATCAGGGGGTTAGGGGGGTGGCACTGAATCCAATAGACAGACAGCCCTACAGACAGACCAACTGACCTACAGGCTGACCTCCAGACCTTGTATATCTCAGCCTGCTCCAATTTTAAATGCTTGGCTCAGAACTTCCTGCACAGGTGAACATCCAGCTCTTCCTATGGTACATTAGTATCTGCCATTTTGTGAGCTTCCCAGTGTCTTTGACCCTCTTTTGGCTGCCATCATTAGTCAGGGCAAGAGTTTCCAGATACCCACAGGCATCCAGGGTGGGCATCAGTCCCTGCAACTCATGCAAGTGCTATATGAGCTTCCCTCCACCCCAACCTGGCTATGTCATGAGTCACCCTGCCAAGTAACTCAGCCAGCACACAATCTCACAGTCACATACACAATTTTCCCAGGGTACCAGCCTTCTTCCACAGCTCCTTCCTTCAGGAAGGCACAGGCTGTTAATCTGCCTTTGTTATGCAATGTGCCTCAAACACTGTACTTTCCACTCTGTGGGCATCCCCTCCCACCGTTTTTTGCTGTATTGTGGAGGCATATGGTGCTCTTACTTTCAGGGACCCATGCTCTGTATCCCATTATGTGAGTTCATACAAATGATACATGAGAACTTTCTGTATTATTTTTGTAACTTCTTGTGAGTCTTAAACTATATCAAAATAAAAAGTGTTTTTTTTTAAACCCAGAGATTTATTTGTGCTCACAATTAGAAATCTAGAGGTTGCTGGTTGTTGATTTGGATTTACATGTTCCACTTTGCTGTTGATGACCCAGGCCATTTCTATCTTTTTATTTCTCTTCCTTTTCCTTTTTGGCCTTTTACTCTTCTCCCTGTGGTTTGGCAAAATAGACTTTTATCAAACCCTCCTGGTGAGTAAGGCTGTAAATCGCATAGGATGACAGTGGTGAAGAATTTTCCTTTCTGAAGCCCTGGGTTATGAATTGTGGGGCACTAGAGTAGGGGAAAGGAATAGAAACAAAAGACCCAAAATCTTAGTCCCAACATGCTGGAAGGGTGCAGCAGACATGGGAGCTCTTCAGACAAAGTGTCACTGCATCAGTGATCAAGAGCCCCGAGTTACACCCACTGTCAATGAAGAGTGTACTTCCAGGCACATTTATTAAAATCTGTCACCACCTCTACCCACTGCCTATGCCAAAGACCCCATGGATATGAACATGCTCTGAATTCCTCTGCCAGCAACAAGCTCCATTGATTTTTCCAGCTTTAAGAAACACACCAAATGCAGGTCATACGAATGCTTACTTGAGGGTTAAAGATGGAGGTTTAGCTACCAATTTACCAATAAATATAGTCTGAATTTATGTACTGTTTTTCAAAAATTCTTTATGAGAATAATCTGACTTCAAAAACCACATCAGGCAAATTATTTGATAATGAAAATTATTTTCCAAAAGCTGATAACATGGTGTAATATAAAAAGACAATTGTTTGAAAGAGATAAAAATAAAAATCAAACCATAGAGAACAGATTTAATGATGAAAGAGTCTGAGAATTGGGCTCTATGTTTACTATTAATTCTGACCCCTCAGAGAAATAAATATTTGGGGCAAGTTTTCAGAAAAGTCCTTCTGGACAGTAATTTTGCAAGAGTGCTTGTATTCATTTTAAGCCAGACAAACGCAGCTAGAGACAGTCATCAACCAACACCCAAAAGACATTCCAGATGGAAGGATGGCTCAGGGGGGACCAGCAAGAAGTGCCTTTAATAATCACCAATTGCAGCCGTGCTACACCTATTAAAACTACTAGTTTTGGAGCACAAATGAAAATCTCCCGCTCCCAGAACAAGAGGACTAAATACTTATCATCTCTAATTAATAGCAGTTCTTGGCTTCAATGACTTAGTGTCTTGACACATAATGAACCTTAGAAGACAGGACAGCCAAAAGGCTCCTCTCTCAAACCAGCCTCAGGGCCCACCTGACTCTGCCAGCTGAACTGAGCTGAAACCAGTGAGTGGGAGACAGAACACACTCAGGAGAGGCCTTGCAGTGCAAGAGCGCATTGCATTTTCTGGGCACCTGTGCCGGTGACCAATGGCACTGGTCATGGAAATGTGTCCTAGAGGTCTCACACAAAGAAAACTCCTCACGGGACCTGATCACCTCCAGACACATTCAAAACAAGAAGAAGAGCAAAGTCTCTTACGTGGGTGTTCTGGAGACCAGAGGAGGCAGGTATTTTGAGATCCTACGTTCAGGTGGAAAGAGCTTGGAAGACTCTTCCGGGCAGGAGTAAGCAGTTCTCTGGTAGTCTGAAGACCTTCACGAGCTTTCTGAGCCACTTTAAAGCCATGGATTTAGGTGCTGCCAATTGTCAATTAACTGCTGGGGCTGGTAAAAGGAGGCGTGGAGAATTCAAAAGAGTGGATGCTAAAAGATTGCCTGGAAAGGCAATTTGCATTTACATTTCAATGAGAGCAAGTCCTACCTCCTAAAGGTAGTTCATGGTTTTGATAAATGGTGAACAACGTCCTCATTGGAGGAGCACAGCCCATCTTGCCTTTCTGCCCTTCACCTATGCTACTGAAGATGAATTGTGTTGCCTCTTAAGTTGGGCAGCATCTCACACCCGGCCCTGGAGGGACATTATGGTCCTCAGTACTCACGTATGGGATCAGGACTGAGCCAGGAACAGTTGAGGAGACAGTGGAACAGGAGAGAAGATGATGCTTGTTTATGTAGAACTAAGGAAGTATACTAACACATTGAGTACCGCTCACGAGTTTTCGCGTGTGTCGCACACTATCTGTTAAGGACTGCTCACGAGTTTTCTCGTTTTTCACACCCCATCTGTTATGGACCTTAGCTGTCAACACACTATCTTGTCCACATCAAATGAAGCGATCTCATTGGTGGAAACCGTGCAGGTCAATCCACAAAAAACTATATAATTGCACGAACCCATAAAGATTGCAGTTACATTGTATTTTGGTCATTCGAATAGTCTTCATCTTCAAGTTCCTGGCGCTTTTAGAAATGCCCCCTCTCAGAAAAAGGAAGGAAACCAACGAAACTGATACACTTCCGGAAGTATTTAAAGATAATTTATCAGATATTCCTAGTGAGATTGAAGATGCGGATGACTGTTTTGACGATTCTGGAGATGATTCTACTGATTCTACTGACAGTGAAATTATTAGACCTGTAAGGAAGCGCAAGGTGGAGGTGCTTTCAAGTGATTCCAACACTGATGAAGCTACTGATAATTGTTGGTCTAAAATTGACACACCACCATGCTTACAAATGTTTGAAGGTCATGCTGGGGTCACTACATTTCCGTCTCAGTGTGATTCTGTACCCTCTGTGACCAGTCTCTTTTTTGGTGATGAATTGTTTGAGATGTTGTGCAAAGAGCTGTCCAACTATCACGATCAAACCACAATGAAACGCAAAACACCATCTAGAACACTCAAGTGGTCTCCAGTTACACAGAAGGACATCAAGAAATTCCTTGGCCTAATTATTCTGATGGGTCAACCAAGAAAAGACAGCTTGAAAGGCTATTGGTCAACAAATCCTTTGCTATGTATTCCTATATTTCCACAGACAATGAGTCGCCGTAGATTGGAGCAAATATGGACATTCTGGCATTTCAATGATAACGCCAAAATGGACAGTCACTCGGGGAGACTTTTCAAGATCCAACCTGTGCTGGATTATTTCCTGCATAAATTTTGAACAATATACAAACCAAAGCAACAGTTGTCTTTGGACGAGGGAATGATTCCATGGAGAGGACGTTTAAAATTTCGCGTGTACAACCCAGCGAAAATAACAAAGTACGGTTTACTTGTTCAGATGGTGTGCGAGAATGACACCAGCTATATCTGCAATATGGAGGTATACACTGCTGAAGGAAAGAAATTGCAAGAAACTGTTCTTTCAGTCCTTGGACCCTATCTTGGCATATGGCACCATATTTACCAGGATAATTATTACAATGCTACATCTACTGCTGAACTGCTGCTACAGAACAAACCTAGAGTCTGTGGGACTATTAGGGAGAGTAGAGGTTTACCGCCAAATTTGAAGATGAAGACATCAAGAATGAAGAAAGGTGACATAATATTTTCCAGAAAAGGCGATATTCTTCTCCTAGCATGGAAAGACAAGCAGGTTGTCCGAATGATATCAATGATCCATGACACTTCTGTCTCGATAACAGGAAAAAAAATAGAAAACCAGGATAGAATATTGTAAAACCTACCTGCATCAAGGAATACAATGCCCACATGAAAGGCGTTGACCATGCAGATCAATTCCTTTCGTGTTGTTCCATTCTAAGGAAAACAATGAAATGGACAAAAAAAGTAGTGCAGTACCTTATAAACTGTGGACTTTTCAATTCATTTAGAGTGTACAAAGTCCTCAATCCACAAGCAAAAATGAAGTATAAATAGTTTCTGCTATCGGTGGCGAGAGACTGGATAACAGATGGCAGTAATGAAGGCTCTCTGGAACCAGAGACAAATCTGTCCAGCCCTTCCCCTGGGGGTGCAAGGAGAGCACCTCGTAAAGATCCACCCAAAAGGTTGTCAGGTGATATGAAGCAGCATGAACCTACGTGTATTCCAGCGAGTGGAAAGAAAAAATTTCCTACGAGAGCCTGCAGAGTTTGTGCCGCCCATGGAAAAAGGAGCGAATCTAGATATTTATATAAATTTTGTTTGGTCCCTCTTCATAGAGGAAAATGTTTTACGCAGTACCATATGTTAAAAAAGTACTAGGAACTTTAATTGTTTAATTAGTTGTTTAATTGTTTTTATAAATAAAAATGTTATAATTATTGAAAAACAACACCTAAAGTACATTATGATCTGTAGTTATGATGATTTAAATAACGTGCAGTTTGCCCAAAAACGTGCAGTCCCTGGTGTATGTCTTAGAGATTTCTATGCAGTAGGCAATGTGCTAATAGGCATGCACTTGAGTGAGGCCCCATCCTCTACCCCTGAGTAAATGCTTATTTCTCTCCTTAATTTTTTCCAAAAAATCTGCTCTGAGTATTTGCTTTAGTTGAAATACACCAAATAGAGATCCTACCTCTGTTCCTGGATCCCCGAGCAGAAGCTTATATCTGACACACTGCTAACCCAATGATTTACAGGAGTCAGTCAGTGGTTACCAGCTCCTGTAGACACCATTCCTTCGGCCTTCAGCACGCTCCTGGTTGGTAGAAAGACAACAGTACAGAGATCTTGATTTGCCTGGGTTTATTCTTGAAGTTCATAGGATGAGACTTTTCTTGTCCAAGGAACAACTCAGCCCACCAATAAGAATGTTTGCTTTGTGAAAATGGAGACAATTGTACTTGAACAACAATAAAAAAGAGAGAGAGTATTTGCTTTCAGAAGGCGGGCACCCAAATCAAATGACAATGTCCAACTGGAGCTAAGGTCACATAGCCAAGTTCAAGAGAGAACCACCTGGATGAGCAAAATGTCTCTGGGGAGCCCCCCTCCTCACTCAGCTGCCAGATGCCACTCTGCCTTCTCTGGGTGAACCTCCAAGCAGATAACAGAGGAGCTGTATGATTCTGAAAAGTGATTCATTGCGTCTTTCTTATCTTAACTTGCAGACTCAGCCCCATTTCCTACCTCTTTATAAACAGTCAACTCAGACAACCTCTCTGTTAGAAACTCTCAGAACAATCATCATGTTCATTCTTATCCTCAGCAAGTCCAGGTGGCTCCACATTTACAGTCATCCAGCGTGTGCCCACCTCTCAGCATCTGCGTTGCTGCCTCTCTAGTGCACACCACCATTGCCCCTGACTCTTCCACCCTGGTCCCCTGCTCACACCCTACCCATCACAGCCAGCTCTCCCCATAGCCCCTAGAGAAGACTGTCATCAATAAAATGTTGAGAAATTCTGCTACTTCTCTACTCAAATCTTCCACAGCAGTTTCTCATCTTATTCAGAGTAAAAGTTAATGTCCCTCTGATAGTCTGCAAGTCCCTTAAATCCTGTCCACAACATGTGTTCACATTCACCCTGCACATAAACACACATGTACAGATTCCCACATATGCACAGTCACACATAAGCATGTACTCATATACACACACCAGTATACTTGCACACCTTCACACATGCACACATAGACTCTCATATATAATTCATGCACACATTTACCCATTCACACACGTGCACTTTCACTATGCATGTATATTTTTGCATGTGAATGCATATTCATGTATGCACATAGGCACACGTGCACATACTCACATAGCCATACATGTTCACACAGACTCAGATATGCACACATGCACACTGTTTCTCCATGCCTGCTACTTTTCACCCTTATCTCTGCTGTGTGTCCACCTCAGGCCTTTGTACATGTGTCTCCCCACCCTGTCAGGTTTTTTTTTTCTACATGCTTTCCCTGACCTGAATGGGGCTATATGTGGAACTCTCCATATACACACTCCTGCCCCCGTCCTTGGTGTACATTTCTCCTAAGCACTCCTCTCCACCCATACACATCTACTCCCTTATTTGTCATGTTTATACTCTGTCTCCTCTGGTGAGAATGCAAGTCCCTTTGAGGGGAGGCTTAGTCATGACTTCACCTCTGCTCCTCTACTAGCTGTGGTATCAGTGAATATATTGCCTCGTAGCCCCAACTGCACCTTTCACGCTGGCATGTGGTGCTGGATCTGGACCCTGCAAACATTCTTCCTTTACCAGCAGGTATGATGTTAAGCTTTGTCAATAGAGAGAGCTGGAGGGTACCACCGGAGGAAGAGGATTCTCTTCCTTATTTTGGTGTTAAGTATATTCACATTGTTGAACCACCCATCTCCAAAACTTTTCCACCTTCCCCAGCTAAAACTCAGCACTCTTTAAACACAAATGCCTTGTCCTTCTTTCTCAAGCCCCTGGCACCCACCATTCTACTTTCTCTATGAATTTGACTACTGTAGGGACTCCTACAAGTATTTGTCTTTTTGTGACGGGCTTCATTCGCTTCGCACAGTGTCTTCAAGGTTCATTCACGTTTCAGCGTAGGTCAGAATTTCCTTCCTTTTTAAGGCTGAACTTCATTGTGTGGATAGACCTCATTTTTTCACCCATTCATTGGCCGATGGGGACTTGGGTAGCTTCTGCCTTTGGGCCATTGTGATTAATGCTGCTAGGAACATGGGTGTACAGATGGTGCTGGTGTCTTTGTCTCCATTTGTACTGAAAAAGTAGGGTTCTGAAGGTCAAACAAGTTCTCCACGGTTACGTATCTCTAGGTATCTGAGCTGAACTCCAATGCATTTCAGTATCTCATACCATTTTCATACTCTGAGTCAGCCCTGGAATAATGACCTACGGCAAATCAAAAAAAAAGTAACATACACCTACTCTCTACACCATTGAGGGAAGGCCACTTAAAAACATTAGCTGCTTTGCAGATGTAGGTGTAGCCATTAATATTTGTTAATACTGATGAGTATAACTGAGGATGAGAAAAAGACATCTTTATTTTTATTGAAGTGTTTCTATATTTATTCAATGGTCGAACATGAACAGCTACCATCTCTGCCCACAACCATGAAACTGGAGACTTTTACACTCAGACTTTGGGTTCCTGTTTGTGATTATGTGGCATTCCCACACCCCATAAGCAGCTGAGGAGCTGAGGTGGGTGGAGGTACGTGGGCATTGCTGCTTTGAGGTCCAAGGTTCCTTAGGCCTACATAAACAATCCCCAGCCCACCTGACGTAAGGCAGCTGATGCTCACTCCTCGGGCCACACTGACCAGGTGGTAAGAAGGACCCCAGTCCTGCCACCTCACAGTACTGCTCAGCCAAGCCCCAACACAGACAGAGACACACCCACCACCCATCACTGTTGTCCCTGACTCACTCTAAAAAGTGGTGCACACACCTCTTCTCTTTCTTTTTCTCTGAAACCTTCAACAAGTGTCTTCCTTCTCCGAGTGTCCATTTTGACATCAGTGAATAAGGAAGCAGCTCTGGAACTATTCCCTAAGACCCTTCCCAGCTCTGAGAATGCAACAATTCCTTGTAGAATGGGAAGTTAATGATTTATGTGCCTAAAACCTCCCTTTGGTAGGCAGTTGGGGCAAAGAGGCACCCAGTGAGCAGTGTGAAATATGTCAGTGATGTCAGGATGGTTTGCAGTAATTTAAAGACAAGCCATAGGATCCAGTGAGGACAGACAGGGTATCATGGGATTGTCATGTGGTCATAGCTAAATCTCTCATTTTACAAACAATGTAACCTTACAAAGCATTTAGAAATCTAAAAAATACCTAATTATTGTATTTTAAAAGTCTGCAATAACAGTGTGTTCAACAGTGCCACTTTTTAGAAGAGACAACTCATTACCTCTATGCACCTCAGCTTTCTCTACATGACACCAGTTCAGACTGTCATTTTTAATCCATTGTACAAAGAATTGCTCATGGCCGAACACATCTTAGGTCTTACCTAATGGCACCTGCATCATCATACTCTTATATCTGAGGGCCAGGAAATTGAATGTTAGACCCAGTGTACTGTCACCATAAAATATTAGCTACACATAAGACTGCTCAGAGAAAGCAGTGCCTCTGGAGCTTTGGCAATTCATAAACAAGATTTTGCAACATCCTCTTGAAGAGAATTTTCTAGTACTGGAACAGCCCGGGGACAAGTTACTGGGAAAGCACCAGGTGAGACATTCAGAGAGTTTCAGGAGTTCACAGAACATGCACGAGGCCATAACCTACAGCTTCCTCTTCACATGACGAAGTGGAAGCACCTCCGTGCAGCTCAAGAAGTCTGAAAATAGTGTGAGTAGAAGAAAGAAACCTCAGAAGGCCATTTCTGGTACAAATTTGGGAAATAAGATCCAAATAGAAGTAAGATGTTTTAAGTTCCTTATGTCAGGTCTTTGCTTACAAAGACTCAAAGGCAAGCAAATATCACCTACACTCAGTACCCAACAGGAGCAATCAGGGCAAAAGCCTGTATGTGCTGATTAAACACCCCTCCCCCAAAATATAAAAAGGAAATTAAGTGACAAAAAATCCATTTTTCTCTTCTCAATGTTTGCTGTTCTCAAAAGATCCATTTTTTCTCTTCTCTTTTGTTTAGAATTGGCTTCATCTCTTCCTGACTCTTGACACCCCAACATGACAGCAGCCAATGATAGGAAGAGCGTGTATGCTGACATCCCTGAAAAACTGCCATAAATATCAGGACTTCTGGCAAGCGACAGAAGTGTTCTAAGTGGGAGTCTATGATGAATTCCCAAGAGGTCAGATCTGGAGAATAAATCAATGTCGTCAGGATACCCTGTCCATTCTTTCTGCCTCTGTGCTCTGCTGTCTGTTCCGCCCTGTGTGTTGGTCTCATTGGCTCTCACTACAATGAAATGATGTCCACTTAATTGGGAGGATTGATTCTGACAGCTCAGCCTACATGCTTGTAGGTTACATGATGAGGTTAAGAACCACCGCTTCCCATCCAATTCCAGGGGAAAGTGCAGAGAGCTGCTCCACGTTGCCTGGTTTTAGTAGAGCATCCACCCAGAGTTAGCGCTGTGGACGCTATAATTTTATTTTTGCATTCTACCCAGTACTCAGCACAACATCTGGGGGATAGAGTATGACTGCCAGTCCCACAGGACATGAGAGTTAGGAGGATACTTCTCCAAAAATGGGATCCCAGGCAGATTAAAGCAAGAGAGGGCTATACAGCTGGTGTGACCAACCTTCAGAAGGCAGAGTAAGACAAGATTTTTGGCATCCTCCAAAAGACCCAGGGTAAGCCTATAATAATACTTAAAAATTCAACTAATAAAAATACAGACCAAAAGAATAACTCTAGAAATCAGAATCAGCTACTAAAGACATGACAGATAGGTTTTTACCCAGCATAACAATCATATTATGAGATGGTTCTGGCTGAGCATACAGGACTTCAAATCAACTTTCCACAGCCAAACACACACATGTGCACATGCACACACACACACAAGCTTGGACACTGTCTGGGTCAGACTAGAACAGGCTGTGACCTAAAATCTCAGTGGCTTAATACAAAAACAATTTATTTCTCGCTCACATAGGCAGCAGAAGATTCCAGGAGTTTCAACCCTGTAACTCTGCTCTCTGAACATATTACTCCAAGACAAGAAAATAATAAACTAAGGGAGAGTTCTGATGCTGAAATGTTTCACACAGGAGAAAGCTCACTGACCAGAGGGGTCTGGGAAATGTGGGGAAGCCCACACATACTGGGTGAGCCGTCTCTGGTAGAGAAACCAAGTATTTGTGAACATGGTCTATGCTTCCAAGTAAAGATGTGATTATTAATTTCATTATTTAATAAAGTTTATTAATAAATATGTTAATTTTTTGACTGGGACAAGATCTAGGATTATTCTAGATGTTTCTGTGATGGTATTCTTTGGAGGAGATTAACATTTAAATCAGTGAACTTTGAGTAAAGCTGATTACCCTCCATATTGTGGATAAGCCTTGTCCAATCAGTCAAATGTCTGATAGAATAAAGGCTAACCTTTCTCGAGAAAGAAAGAAATTCTGCAGCAGGTGGCCTATGAACTTGACTGCTAAGCTACAACTCTTCCCAGAGTCGTCAGCCTAATGGCCTCTTCCATCAGACTTTGGACTCTCCAAGCCTCCACACAATGTGAGCCAATTCCTTAAAATAAATCTCTCTCTGTCTGAATCTCTACACACACACACACACACACACACACACACACACACACACACACACACACACACACACACAGAGTTATTTCTCTGGAGGACCCTGCCTGATACAAAGGTGAGTTTGGGAAGTACATTTGCTCAAAGCCTTTCTCAGAAGAGGAGAGAAAGTAAGAGCATGTTTTCCCAGAGCTCTCAAGCCATGGTTAGCATCAACTTAGTGTTCCAGACCCTGACAACAAATAGCCTTTCTTTCCCTCTCTTGGACCCATCATCACCTTCACAACCTGAGTGAGCCCCTGGACCACCTGAGCAAAGGCTGCCTATCACCCCTATCTATGCTTTGGGCACCACTTTTATCATTGAGTCACTTTTTTAACACTCCACACAAAACAACATTGACCATTGTCTTATCCTGTGCTTTTCCAGAAAAAAAAAAATGTTGAAACAAAAGCCTCTCCTTTTAGCTCTCTCACACTCTTTATTCCTCCCTTTGCAGGGTCCTAAAGACAGTTGTGGCCCCAAGTGATTCTCCAAAACAGGGACATTCGTTTCTTTAACAAATGTGCCAAGACAGCTAAGAAATGAAAGATCTTTACTCTACTGGCAGGGTTCACCATCAGAAACCCAATTAAAACTAACCCTGGTGCTCTCTGATACTTATAAGCTAGCCAAGAATCCTTGAAAATCTGGGAGAACTAGACTCCAAGAACACAGGGGCCAATGCTGTCCAGACCAGGCATTTCTCATCTGTTGTTAATGACCCTGTGGTGTCCCGTGGTGAGAGGATATTGACACTAACTTTCAGCACAGCTTTGACTCCTATCCTGGTCTGTTGTGACTCAGTTTCCTCAACTGTAACATAAAAAGAGGAAGACAGAAATTTCCCCCAATTTCTTGCGAAGATGAGGGTAAGCAACAACAAAGCATTCGTTAGGTGCAAAGTGTGTTATCTGTTCACGTAATATAATATTGACAAACAAGTTATGTCTGAGAGAATTAGCATCATAATAGAAGTAGACTTCTTTCTACTTGCAGACATTCTCTTTGAAATAAGGAGCCTGGTGTTTTGCAAAGGCTGTCCATCCATTGCCCTCTTCTGTTATGAAAGCTGAATGCCTTTAGAAGTGATTCTGTACCACTAAAAGTAAAACTCATATAGTACCTAGAAGAGCCATGCCAAATCATTGGAGCCAAATTGAGGGTTTTTTAAAGAGCGCCTATAAAACCATCTATAAATAGAAAGGCTTTCCCGTTGTTTTTAATTACTTCATTTTAATGAAAACACACTCCACTGGGTAAAGATTGGAAGACTGCCCCGGGAGCTTGCAGCCTGAATGGCTCAGATCAACACAGGCCCTTCCCAAGTAAAGCCCGGCTTCAGGCAAAGGAATCCGGGTGGGGTGTCGCTGCACCCCAAGTGTCTCTGGTGGGTTCTCATTCCATCCAGGTCAGTGAATTTAAAGCCACTATTGGAGATTTCAATGGGTGTTTCAAGACCTTTAAATCATGTGCTTACTTCTAGAAATAGAATGAGGGTGTAATTTACTCATATTTAAGGTGAATGTGGACCACAGAGCTCTTGTCTTTGAGCTGGAGGAGGGAACATTCCCGATGGCCACCAGATGAATGCCACAGCTCCAGTGTGCCTGCAGATGGGGTGGTCTGAAAGGAACTAAGCTGGGGGGTGAAAGAGGTGGGGGAGACCTCCTGCTCTACACCACCTCCCAGGAAGAAGGCTCATGACTGCTGTACTGGCCCAGGGAGATGGTACCCCCACTTCCGGCCAGACCCGAATGAGATGCTGAGGTTTGGGCTGGCCTTGCCTGAGGGCCCCATCTGCCTTTGTGATGCTGTGTTCCCAAGGAAAACAGACAGACAGAGGAGTCAGGTCCAAGGAAATCCATCTGCTTTTTGCGAAAGCTTAGCCTTTATGTCCCCAGCCCCAAACAGCTCCATCTCCTGATGGGGAGGTATGCTCAGAGCTAACCCCAGCCAAAGGGACTGGCCAGCTGAAGTGTGGAGTGCCCCATCTCCCATTTCCTGTCAGTACCCAAAGAAACCAGGTAATACTCATCCAGCAACAGAAGGTTGTGGCTCTGCCAGTTACCAGCTATATGAGCTCAAGCAGATTCTTCAACCAGTCTGTGCTTCAATTTCTTCATCTATAAAATGGGAATGAAAATCACACCTACTCACTGGGTGATTGTGAGGACCAAGTTAGCTCATGTAATGAGCCCAGAACAGCATCTGGCACATAGTATGCCCTATATAAGTACTTAACTGATATGGTCGTTACATATACAGATTAAATAATCATGATGATCATGGACCCATAGCATTGATTGATTGCATAAAAACATTATGAATTTGTTCTAGTCAATTACAACCTGAGAGAACAGAAACTCCATAAAATGTAGAAGTGTAGATATATGTATTCCTGTTTATGTAGTTAAACGGATTATTGTGAGTCCCTTCATTTGTTCTCAAGATAGTGATTTTATCATTTCCTGTCCTTTCTCACAACAAGCAGGAAGTAGAGTTATTCATTGTTATGTGTAATAAAACAAACTCATCAAGGCAAGAAGCAGTGACAGACGAGTGTTTCTACTGTCCTCATGCACTTGGCCATGCATCTCAATGAGGAGGACTTGCCCTGTTTGGGGCTACCTTGGTGTCACATCGAGAGGGCTCTAGGCCACCAGCACCCCAGCTCAAAATGAGGATTTGGACCAGATTAACTCTAAAATGCCACATTGACTTCTAAATTTTATATTGCAGGGAGAGTGCTGGTAACATGAAGGAGAGAAAAGAGGAAGGAAGGAAGGAAGGAAGGAAGGAAGGAAGGAAGGAAGGAAGGAAGGAAGGAAGGAAGGAAGGAAGGAAGGAAGGAAGGAAGGAAAGAGATTAACTAATCCATGATATTAGTATCCTGGGACAAAAATGGAATCTGAGGAAGAAGACTGCAAGTAGAATTTCGTAAGCATTGTGGGCTGGCTGCTCCATCGAGCTTTGTCTGACATCTGCTTAGATGTCAGTAACACAGGTGCTCACATGCTACCTGAGCCACACTTCTTTATATATCAGAAAGGTGTCTATAGAGGACAAGATTGTCGATAGCCACACTAGTTGGGCAGCTCCTATAAGAATATTTCTAATAAAGAAAGCCAGCTGTTGATCTTAAACATCAACATGACTCAACGAAGTTTGTAAAACCCACCAAATTCAGGAAGGATTCTCCCAACAAGTGAGAGGCAACAGGATGTGGGACTCACAGGTCAGAAATGTCCCTGCCAGGTGTCACATTTTGCATCATGTTGGGGTGCTATGGGGGAGTAATAAGCAAAATGTATAGCCTCATTTGGAGTATTGGACAATGATTTTATAAAATGTAAAATTCTACTCAAACCCAGTCTTGGGTTACTCTTCAATGAAGCAGCCACATATGGGTGCCCTCCACAGATTTTTATTCAGTTGCCCTCCTGTTCTAAGATGAACCCCCACAGGTGTGTGTTCTCCTGTCATAAAGGGTAGGTCAGCACAGCACCTGGATCTGGCCCTCAGGTGCCACACCATCAGACTGTGTGGCCTTGTGCAGTCAGTGAGTGTCTCCTTGTCTCCACAGTGACAGTGTTGGGGTCCTTCTCATGGGTTTATTGTGCTGGCTCACTGGGCTGCTATAGGAAATCAGTCCCAGATACACAGTGAGTTCTACCTAGTTATTAGTTTTACCATGGTTACCTCCAAAACTCACCACCTGACCCTCAGGTACTCAGTCCTTGCTTGCCTGGGACATTCAGCCACAGGCAAGAGTCCTGGGAGAGTGACACTTAAATTCTTGGCATTGTTAGCTAAGGCAGAAGTCAGTAACCAAAGGTAAAAATATTCGATACAACAAATAAATTTACTTCCTACTTTTAAATATTTAAATGTTTGTTAGAATACCCTTAAAGGTAAATTAGGTCAAGGGTATGATTTTGTCTACAAGTCAGCAAACAACCCATAGGCCAATCCAGCCCATCATTGACTTTAATATGATCCATAAGATAAGAATGGTTCTTACCTTCTAAAATGGTATTAAAAAATCAAACCACAATTAATATCTTGTGACATGTGAAAATTACATGAAATTGAAATTTCAGCATCCATAAATGAAGTTTTATTGGAACTCAACCATGCCCATTCATTTCATCTTGTCTAAGGACAGAGTTGAGCAGTGACAAACACCATCTTATTCACAAAACAGAAAACATTTGCTTTCTAACCATTTAAAGTTTGCTGACCCCTGATTTAGTTTCTGTTTATTCATCTGAGCCAACTGATAAAATTTCACAGACTGAAGAACTGAAGGGTGAACGCAAAAGACACAGGCTTGAAAGTGAAAAGACAGCCAAGTACTCGGTTAAAAAAAAGAGCCCTGGCCAGCGTGGCCCAGTGGGTTGGAGTGTCGTCCTGCTCACCGAAAAGCTGTGGGTTTGATTCCCCCCTCGGAGCCCACGGAGCCCACGTCTGGGTTGCAGGTTCAATCCCCTTTCGGAGAGTGTATAGGAGGCGACCGACTGTTGTTCCTCTCCCTTTCCTTCTCCCTCCCTTCCTCTCTCTAAGAGCAATGTAAAAATGTCCTCGGTGAAGATTTATTTTTTAAAAAGACACTCAGGTAAATGTATGATTCTCACTCATTTAATTTCTAAGGAAAATCGATTTCCAGTAGAAATAAGAAAGGAAAATGTTAAACTATTAATTTTACTGAGAAAAAAAAGAGACAGAATGAAAGAGCCATCTTTCCTACCTCCTCATCTGCTCCGCACATGTTTTGGCTTTTTAATCTCTCCCATCTGATACATATATGAAACCTTATGAGGAAATATGGTCAAATGTAAAATAAAACATAAAAACGTTCCTTGGATTTGTCACATTTTGTTCAAGCCCAGGGATTAGTTAGCAGGTTATTTTTCTTTTTCTTTTCCCTTTTACAGATAGACAGCACTCTTCTAACGGGTCTTCTGCTTTTCTTTTTTGAAAACATCTCTTGCAGGAACCACGTGTAAGAAAGACAAGCTCCCTATCTTCTGCTGACTTGTATAAAAATACACACTGCGCCTGTGTTTTTACACACTGTTTTCCATGAAGTGTTCGTTTTCATCATGGCAAACTTCTGGGGGTCTGGAGAAAAAACGAGAAGGAGCATTTCCTGCCACAGCCTTCTGAGAGCGAGCCTGCATCGCGGTTTGTCCTGAGTGGGGATGCAGAGGCTCGCCTCTCCCAGGTGACACACAGATAACATCTCCTGCAATAAACAGGAGGGAACAGCGACTTAGCAGAGATAGTCTCACGTTGTCGGTCACCCACTAAGGCCAGGAAAGTCGGCGGGAGCGATCGTTTCAGCGGTGGTTACGCTGTCATAGTTCCTGCTGTGGAGAAGAATCGCAGCCAGCCCTGTGAAGACTCTGTCGGATGCAATTGTGTTGAATGATGTCTGAAAGCTTGGACATGATACAGAGCCAATTGTGGACAAGTCTCTCGTCTAGAGTGCCTGCAACAGGGATGTGTTAGCAGAGGGCAGTTTGTCATCCTCTTAATGGTCCTTAGAAATAAAACTCAGAAAAAACCATGACCTCCCCTTGGTGCACTCTGGAGTCTGACCGCCCCCCCTTGGGCCACCTGCCATCTCTGGCCCTGTCCCTTCAACACCTACCTCTCTACCCTCCATGATTTCTAATTATTTTAGAGCCTTACTCTGAAACCCCTCACATGGCTATCACTGGAAGCAGTAACCTTCAGTTATATGCAAAATTCAATTATGGGAATCCTCTCAGTGCATAAAGGAGGCTTCACTGTGTGCCCAGAGTTAATCAGTACCAATTTACAACTTCATGTTACTCATAGAAGAGAATGAATTTGAGCTGAAGTGTTAATAGAAAAGGAATGACTTCACCCTCTGCCTCCTTCTCCAGGAACATTGCCCCTTAACAAGAGCTTCAGCATCCTGGACGATTATCAGCACAGAGAGTCCAGAGGGGGCAGAACCCCACACCTCAGTTTCAGGCCTCCAGGGGAATGAGCTGAAGGAGAAGGAGCAAGAGTGACAGTGAGCCCAGGGAGCAGCCAGCTCCTCTAAGACACCTTCCTGTGAGGAAACGAAAAAGCCATAGCCAGTAAGCACTCAGAAAGCCATGCTGAGCCCTTGTTTCCAAGAAATAGGCTATGAGAAGCTCAGGAGGGTGGGGGCCACAAGCCAGTGGGATAGTGTGTGGCGTGAGAGGCCAAAGGAGCACGGGATACGCAGGGGGAATGGCAGGTCCCTGGGGTCAGGGTCTGCTTCCATCTAGGAGGCGAGGTCATGGCCAAGCTCCCAGTGGGGACAGCTGGGATTAGTCTCAAGCTTTTCTCACGCCACAGAACTAGAGTGGGAAGCAAAGAAGGTAAGAACAGTCTAGTTTTTCCAACTGAAGCAATGTTGTTTGTGAGAAAGAGGAAGCTTATAATGTCAAGTCTTCACAAGCTTCCGATTTAAGCCAGGAACACCAGTTACCAAGGACACAGTCATCCAGGTATAATGACTCCAGGCTCACACTGACAAGTAAGGTTGGAGCTGCGGACACACTTCCTGTGTGGAATTTATGTCTGAGGACTCAAAAGCTGGCAGGGCCAAGAGTGCAGAGTTGCATTCTGGACGTAACACTTTAAAGGTGATCAAATGCAATTCACAGGACAGCATTGGATCAAGATATCAGACAACATTGGCCCAAAATTTCTAGAAATGACAAAGAAAAAACACATTTAAAACAGAACAAATCCATTGGGCCTATGACATAAGGAAGAAGCGTAGCTTCAATGTTGAGACCACTGAAACTTTGTAGATTACTTGTTGCACCAGCTCACTTCAATTACCCTAAGACAGAACTTAGTAACTTGAAAGAGGATACTCACAATTTAAAAATAATGAAACCTAAAATATATGGCATTATGTTAGCAGTCAGATGGCAAAAAAAAAATGTTATTTAAGTCTGAGGAAATGGCTCCATGTTATCTTGTGGCAAGATATTTGATAAAATTCTTGGCTTTTACTTATTAGAAGGCAGGCCATATGCTAGTGGACCTCAGCTCTGGAGAAGAAGATGAGCAAAGAATGTTAGTGGAGTGTCCTGGCTGTAACTTCTCTCGGAAGCAGTTAGAAGAAGATGAGTGTAGAGAAGAAGGAGCTGGTGTGCAAGCAGTAAGCATAGGGAATAGAAATTCTCAGCCTTGCCTGGTTGGAATGGAAACAACTTGGCTTAAAATCAGAGCTCAGGTGAAGGTGAGCCCCCTGGCATCGAATGTTCAACAGCAAGAAATAAAATGTCCTGGTGTTAAAGTACTCAAATGCTGGGGCTTTTGTTACAGCAGCTGGTACTAATTCCCCAAGACAATTTTCTACACACTAATCACAAGCAATTAGAAAGCATAATCAGGAAAAGAAGGTCCCACTCACAATCACAGGAATTAAAAAAACTTAGGTGTGCATCTAACAAGAAATATGCAAGAACTATAGGAATACCTGTAAAAGTTAAAGAGTATCTAAAGAAAATACATAACCACCTGTCTTTGCCGTCTTTCTTGCCTGTAACCACGCTCAACCACCAAGCTGTAGTGGGATGATGGCGACCCCTGGAGGCTCATAGAGAAAACTGTTTAATTCAAACTTTCCAACTTCTCTAGGCTCTTAAAAAGATTCATGAATCATGCTTAGAGTCATGCATGGACAGAGGTTTACCTCTCTCTTCTGGTACTGCCTGTTTGCATGGTATTTCTTCCTAAGGTAATAATTTTCTCACACTTTAGTGGAAAATGCCTTCCTTTTCATGTTTTAGTATTCTTGTCTAAGGAGAATAACTTTTTCCTTTCATTTCTACTTAGTGAAAATATTAAAATTACTCTGGTTATTCTTGGAAACTGTATCAATGTAACAAACATGGAGACTTTTGACATGAAGTCAAACAACATCACTCACTGCTAGCCCTTGATTCTTCCTCAAAGGCTTCTTCCCAGAAACGTCACCAATTCCATTTTCTAAGCACCAGGATTCTGGCTTTTTAAAAAGTTACTAAATTGTTGAATCCTCTTTTATTTATGCATTAGTTCCTTATTAGTTATTTGAAATGTAGCATTTGCTGGTATTTGAGTGCTTTGTGTAGTGGTCAGAATAGGGTAGGTGCTATACTGGCAAACTAATCTGGAAATCTCAGTGATTTTGTAGATAAGTGTTCATTTGTCCCCCTCACACAATCTTCTATGATGTCATCTACTTTCTAAGGACTCCTACTTCCAAACAGTGGCTCAGAGGTCCAGGCGAATTGCTTCTTACAGCTTCTTACATCTGGGACCCATGGGCTCCAGCTCACTGCCTCAGTGAAGAGAGAGCACAGGGCCCTGCACCCTCTCACGTGCCTAGAAAGCCCAGAGGTGATGCCTGTGATCCTGACTCGCTGTCCTGAGCTTGCCTCGCGACCCAGCCTCACCGCCTAACTCCAAGGGGCTGGGAAAGTCGGGCATCGTATGGATGTTCACTGAGCAGTAAATGCCTCATCACAAAATATGTTTCAAAAATGTTTTAAGTTTGATGTTGTTGAGGAAGGAGTGGACTTAATGAATTTCAACCCCACTAATACCACTACCCATGAGAAAGTGCTATCTTAATCCGTTGTGAACTGGCCTACCACTTTACCAAATATAAAAAGAGAAGGGGGAGCAGCTTCCTTCAAAAGAAACTCTTGAAGAAAAATTGTTAGTGAGGTGCCACTGCTGAGATAAGGAGATCGGCTCAAATATCTGAAGCAAGGTAAGACAAAGAAGAAAAACAAGAGACAGAAATAAACCACCAGACAAGCCTTGCAAAAATTCTTCATGGAATATAAATAATGCAACACTTTATGAACAGAGAGGAGGAAGATTAACTAGAGCCAAGAGTCTGATGGCTTGGCCACTTTAAGCCTCGTGGAGAAATAGCGCCTCCCAGTGATGCCTCCTCATGTATCCCGAGTCTCCTCACAGGCACAAGAGTCCCTGTCTTGGCTTCATTGCCTTGGCTGAACTCTCATATGTTTCGGGGCATTTTAAATTGCTTCCAGAAGAACTGGTGAACCACAATCTTATATAACCGTCTATCACAGATGATTTTCAAGTAACTTTGGAAAGCAGTTTGGCAGTTTCTTCAAAAGGAAAACTTATCCTTATCATACAACCCAGCCATTCTGCTCCTTGGTATCTACCCCCCCAAAAACGAAAACACATGTCCACACAGAGGCATTTGCACAAATGTCCACAGCAGCAGCATTCTTTATAGCCCCAAACTGGAAACCATGTTAATGCTCAAAAATAGGCAAATAGGCAAAATGTGGTGCATCCCTACAGTGGAACTCTACTCAGCAGCTAAAAGAAACAGGTGATGATACAGGCAACAGCACGGATGAATCTCAAACCATTGTGCTAAAGGAAGCCAGACATGAAAGAGCACATTTTACATGATTCTATTTATGTGATAATTTCTAGAACAGACAAACAACAGGGAAACCAAAGGATCTGCGGTTGCCTGTGGCTGAGAGCGGAAGCAGGATTCACTGCCAACGCTCTGGAGGAAATCTTGATGAAAAGTGAACTGGATTGTGGTGATGGCTGTGCAACTGTACATTTCTAAAATACCACTGAACTTTCATTCTTACACACTTACAGTGATGAAGTGTATGTTACGTAAATTGGAATTCAATAAAGCTGCTAAAAAAACCCTGCAAACAATGGTTATACAGTCAAGGGTGCATTATAAAAGGCTTTTAAGACTCATTAGCGGGTTCCTCCTTAAACAAATTAACTCCCATTTGCATTACTGAATTCTGGTGTAACAGAATTAGAGGAAAGTGGAAGTGTCTGTATACCTATCAGTAAATCCACTCCCAAGGCAGCCCTGCATCCCAGCATCAGCTCCGTTTCATTACCAGATAGCTTGTACCTGGGCCGACAGCTCAGCCACAAGGTGAGATGGGAAGGTTACAGATCACGGCCCTGTGATGCTCAAAGGAGCGTGTAGCGTTCGTTATCAGTGAGCCTGCTTGCAAACCTCTCTTCTCACCAGGCACTAAGCATATGCGCTTTGACACTGTTATTCAGGCTCTGAAGAGGAGCTGGAAAACACAAGATAACACATCTATGTGTCCCAAATGTCACCAGGATGGGCACCACGGTGCTCGACCTGTGAGGAAGAGGAGCCTATGGCAGCAGCAGCCCCCTCTGGCTCTCAAACAGGGTGCCCCCCATGAGCTAGAATGGTCCCTCCGGCTGCAGGTGCTTCTGATACCCTTCATGACCACTGCCATGTTTCTCAAATTTATATAAAAGAGAGTTCCAGGTTTTACATATAGGAGTTGTAGCCTCCATACTGAGCTGGGCTCTTCCAAATACTGGAAGTCAGAAGCAGCAGTGTGCTGGTAAAGGGTTAACAGTGGGCTCTCCTGAGAATGGAAAGCACCTGGTCTGTAGTCTTTGCTGATGGCCGTGGTGTAAACACTGCTACCACAGCCAATTTCAAGCTGCCGACTTGCTATTACTGAGTGTGGAGTTGAGAAGAGGGTCCCAGCAGCTTTGGCAAACCAGCTATTGGGAGCGGCTTCCAGCACACCTGTGCCTGGGTCTGGGCACACAAATTACAATGTTTGGTCAAGACTTTCATCAAGACCTAGAATGTCAGAGTAAAACCATGTAACTTTTTTTTACTTAAACGTTGAAATAAATTTTAAACATTCCAAGTTTAATAAATTGCTGATTTTATATTGTTTCTCTGTATTTAGGTGTTCTATCTGTGAATTTTCAATAGGGTCATTTACATAGCCATGTGTTATATATACATGTCATGGTCCCTTCTGGCAGGACCGCGTGTTGTTGTGGAATGCTTGTCGTATATCCCTGGACAAGTGATGAACAAATTCACGTGGACTAAAGGAATCCCATGGAGAAAAGGGATACGTGGCCAATCTCTCAGAGAGAGAGGGGCCCCCACCCCCCAACCCCTGCCTCAACAGGCTTTTATTCTAGGTACATTACATCCAGGATGGTGCTCATTAACTATGCACAGGTTCGCTTTGGGTGGATACCATTTAAAGATAACAAAGGAAAGAAAGTTGCCAGTTGCTTAAAAGAGAAAGGTCATTTACAAATGTAAAGGAGAGAAGGCTGAGCTGTTTACATTCATGCTTGGGAAGTCTAGCGCAAGTCACAGTAAACTTCTGCTGTCTCCATCCCAGGTGAGGGAGTTTTTGCAAGAGCAAGTTTCAAAGTGGCCTAGGGACAATGCAGGCCTGATTCCCCACGGGAGACCTATCCACGGACGCTCCCTGCAGGCCACTCGAGTCTGGACTGCGTTCAGAACCAGAGCTGAACCACAGGTCACATCACACACGAATAGGTTCCCCATATATACATATATACACATATTATATACATATATATACCATACCTGGATACGTACCTGGGTACTTGAACAAGCCCAAGGTTGATCTCAAAAGTCCTGAGGCCTATCCAAAGGGTTTTGCAGATCTGAGGTTCTTGTAATTCCAAGGTTCTTTGGTTGACTTTTCTACTAAACAAAAACTGTCGTTAAAGTCCTCACTCAGTTACAATGGATCGACTAGCCAAGGGGGTCATTTTTCCAAGGGTGGTGTCAAGTTCATGTCCTCAGGAGGGATCATCTGAAGTGGCTTAGAAAGACCTCATCTTGTCTCCCGGAGCCAGGACAGTGGGCAAGGGGTTGGCCTGCGGCCAAACAGGAGTAAACAGGTTGGTACTAAAGTGGTTGTTGCTGATACCCGGGGCCAGTGGCTCACACACTGCTCACCTGCTTAGTGGTGAGCGAAGGCTTCCAGTCTCCAAGACCCAGAGAGAACCAGCAAGTCTGAAAGTACAGACAGCCTCTTCCACAGGGGTGAGTCTTGTGAGGTGCCGGTCTCCACTCTCGCGGGTCAATGGTGGCTCCCATTTATCTGAGGGCCCCCGCCCCTCAGGAATATTGGCTCTTTGTGCGGGTGGTAGGTCCCGGCCTCCAACAGGACTGCATCTTCAGTGCACTTTCCTTGGATTCTGAGAACTGGTCAGTGACGAGCAATGAGAGAGACGGTCATTGCAAAGTGACAGACAACATTGTCAGCACTTGCAGAGAATGTGGACATTTGATAGCGTTGTGTGAGCAGAACAACTTGCCATATGAAGATGCCTTTCAGATATATATATTTTCTA
Organism: Macrotus californicus; assembly: GCA_007922815.1. NCBI lineage: Eukaryota > Metazoa > Chordata > Mammalia > Chiroptera > Phyllostomidae > Macrotus > Macrotus californicus. The sequence continues at coordinate 78,696 of VMDR010002030.1, read as the reverse complement.
AATTTCTCAGCTCAATTTTGATTTTTGAGTTTTCCCTGAGCCATGTGAAGAAAACGTCCCATCTTAAAATTAGCTCGGCAGGAGAGAGTTCACAATGGGGAAGGGGTGAGCAGTAGCAATGAATAATGTAGCATTTACGTAACATCTGGCACCTGCAGCTTTGCCATCAGCTTTGATCATTACAGCTCACACAGTCGCTGCAGGCAGGGGTCTGCATGATTATTTCTGTTTTCTCAGAGAAGCATGTGAAATAGTAGAGAAAGACAGCATAGCAGCAAATAAAGCTAGAAATAAGGGACAACCCTTTCATTATATAAGAATGCCACTTTTAAAGTTGTTAAGAGTGAAGTAAATTTTGTCAGCTGTGTTAACAGGAGGTTGATGGTATTTGTTTTTCTTTTGACTATATAGGAGCCAGATAATCAAAATACATATCTAAAAATACCACCAACTGTAAAGATCAAGGAGAACTACTGCTGTGATTAGTGCTTTGGGTCATAGTTTTGTTATTTGAAAACAGAGAAATGTAATTTGTATCTGTGTCCTCCACTTTAGAGAAAGAGGCTTGAAGACCACAAATTGTAATCAGCATTAAGTATATGTTAACTCTTCCAGATACAGAGCAAGTACCTCACCACCTAACAAGTGAATTTTCCAGTCTTCTGCACTATTGTAAATTTGGAAGACTAACCAGTATGCCAGGAGACTTATCTTTGCTGTACTAAGGCCCTGCCTTTGGCACCCTGTAGGTCCAGCAGCCCAGGCCTGCCCCCTGCCTGCAGTGGAGGGAAGGACATAAGACCTGTGATAAGGGGCTGGTGCAGTGGTGAGCACAGAAGGATGTGACTCAGTCAGATGGATCAGGAAAGGCCTCCTGAGGAGTGACCTTCAGCTGACATCTAAAGGGTGAGTAGGTATTAACTGGGAATAAAGGGAAGGGGGACTAACATCTTCAAAGGCCCTGATGGAGGCTGCTGGAGTCCCTGGAGTAATTACAATGCCCAGAGCACAGAGAATGAAGCTGCAGAGGCAGGAAGTGAGGAAAACACTGACCCCCAGAAACAGGCAGGCCTGGGAGCCAATGGTACCCACAGCGGCCAGGACTTAGCAGCTTGGGCTCTGTTGCTGAGCCTGACCAGCACTGAGTACAAGCCACCATTGACGAGTCCCTAAGGGAACTCTGTGCCTCAGTTTCTTCACCTGTAAGCTGGCATCTGCCTTACGCAGGAGTTGTTGCAAAGATTCAATGTCCCGCTGTACTTCACACCCAACCTGATAATTGTCACCTAGAGCCTGTACTGCCCTGCTCCTGACATCCTACCACCACTTTCTAACCTACACTTGCAGGGCAGTGCCCTGCAACACAGCTCAGAGAGCTTGCGCTGATTAAATGAGTTCGAGAACACTGCACACTGGCATACTAAAGAATCTGAAAGTCCCACAGCTTGAAAGAAATTAACTCTCTTAACTGAGTGTGCAGAAATTAATCGACAATAGACTCCATGCCACTCCCTTTTCTCTGGCGGCAATGCTGTCACTTACAATAATCTAGGTCCTCATATCCCCAAGGGTTCTGGGGAGGACGTGGACAGGTGCCAGCCACAACTGATTTGGGTCTCTGGCTTGTGCATTTGGGAAACTACAGCTGAGCGGTTTCAATGTTAATATTCAGAAAATAGATTATTTCGAAGCTTCCGTTTATCACACATTCTCAAGCAGTTCTCGTTTCTCAGAAGCAAGGTCTCTTTTTCCTGACCCATAGCTGTACGTTTCCATTTATCCAGGCTGTGACTTTCAGGGAACAAATCTGTGTCACCAGAGTGACGTGACCTCATTAGCATCATTTCATCTCTGCTCCTCAGTTTCCCCATGGACAAACCTCAGCGTCAGACCGAGGAGCCCTTCACACACTAAGATTGTACAATTCAGTGGCGAAGTCTCAGCAGGTTACCGGACATGCATCAGCAGGTGGTTATTGAGACCAAGCCAGTCTCAGGATGCCTGGACAGACACACGTCCGTCCTCAAACAGACCGATGCCCAGCTCTTGCCTCCTCACCCTCCCCTTATGTTGTCTGTCTAGCGGTGCTGTAGAATAGTCAGCAAAGGCGTGATCATGATCACTTTCGCAGCTTTTTGTCTCCATTTTTAAAAACTCATTAAATAGAGAAAAGCGCAAAACATAACGTAAAAACAAGAGCATGGAGGGAAGTGGCCCAAGTGTTAGCGTTTGTTCAACCGTGGATGTCTGTGCCTCTGCACTTTGTTTTCACATCTCTCAAAATGCCAAAGTCATGATCTTCAGTTCGTGATAGATTTCTGTGATGATCTCATCGGACGGAGCCTCTGAGGCCATCTTGTACACACTGTTCATCACTCCCTTAAGTTAACTGTCTCGAGGCTGAAATTTAGCAATAAAAACACGATCTTGCTCCCTGCCCTGCAGAATTCGTGTTTGGGAAATTATAGATGCGAGAATTATTTTTTTTGGAGACCAAAATTAAGCTCTAAAATGCCAACCAGGAGCTAAAACCTCGCCCGAGCTCTCCAGTTGCATGTCCAGGGCACTTCCGTCAGCTTCACTATCAGAGTCCTAGGCAGAGACATGGTCCCACTGCCTTTATTTGACGGGAAGACCCATTTCATACTCTCCCACGTAGATCGCCTTGAGAACGACCACAGCCAATGCGCCGTTTCATTTTTATTAAAAATTAGTGATTCAAAGGTATATTGTAATATATTATAAAACATCTCAAACTCTGTTCAGATTATTACAAAATTTGCATCAGGCCTGAGTCTGGGTTGGTGCCGGCCATGTTTATTTCTCTGGGAACAAAGTCTTTGTAGAACTTGATTATCTACAAACAACTGAGGCTCTGATTAAAGAACTTTTATGATCTTTTCTTTGTTTAGAAGTTGTCTGGCTCCTACCAAATGCTGAACTACCATGACCCCGAGCTCCCTTGGCCAAGATTAAGTTAGAGAATTCTGGAGATAAAAAAAAACAAAACATGGAAGTGCAGACAGTTTTGAACTCTTGGGGTGGTGGACTTGGCCTGGGGCAGCCTGGCACACTGGGAGGATAAAAACAGAAGAGGAACTATGGGGGTTCGGCTTGCCTCTCCTAGTCACTGTCTTGAGATAGTGTCTGCCCCCAAAACTGGGCAACTCAGATCTCTGGTCCAGATGGTCACAGGAGGAACTTCAGGGAGGTCCAGACACTCTGTGCCTGGAGGAGCTGAGAAAGATAGTGGAGACTGATGAGCCTCAGGCAGTAGTTTGCCCATGTTCCCCGGGGCTGGGGAATTGCAACCTAAGAGTGCCTCCCCAGTGGGGTAGTGGGTGACGTCCGGAGCTGAGGTGGAGTCTTGTGAGGCATCAGGGTGACTGTTTTCTGGTGCCAGGCTCCTGTCCACAAGGTTCATCCACCCCCATGCCTTCAGGCCCCTGGGGCCGAGTGATGGTGTTGGGTCTTCCTCCACATTCTGTGCTGATGCTCCACAGGAAAAAGAACTTCAGGACAAAAAGGGAAAAGTGTTGGCCACACTCCCTGCATGACTTGTATGCATAATCTCTGAACCATCTGGCCAAGAGCCCCTCCCAGGAAGAACACAAAGAGGACAGTGAAACCCTCATGCTTTGTGGGGCTGGCCTGTGACTCTACACCCAGCAACTGCGGCCCATGTACAGAGCCCCACGTTTTCCACTGCTCCTTCTGTGGAACGGTCCATAACTGTCCAGTGCCCTAGCTGCTCCGCTCCGTCCTCTCGCTTTAATCAATGTCAGTGATCAAGGAGGTAATCCAGAAATTGCAATAATTCCATGAAACATGGGACCAAGGGAAATAAACACTAGTCATTTTAAAACGTTCTACAAACCAGGATATTTATTCATTTACTAGTATGACAAGTCTGAATTACTGAGTTTCACATCATAAAATTAAAAAATCAAAGAACCAAGTGATTTTATCTTAGCTTGATTTTTTCCTGAACTTTTTTTTCTTTATCTGTTAAGTCAGATAAGTTCTCTTTTTCTGTCCACGTGGGGGGATGGTGGGGGAAATGCTGGCAAAAGATTAAACGTACAAATAGCTTTTGTAAGCTCCCCCTCCAAAAAAAAAAAATAATTAAATCACAATAATTAAAGTCTTGGCCTTCTTGTGTGTATGGGGTTTTTTTTTTAATCCTCAGAACAATTTCATTGGCTCCAAGAATAGCTCTTCCTGGAATAAAAATTAATAAATAAATTCTTGCATATAAAGAGGTCTAGCATCTTATAAATATTTTATAAACATTTGCCAGTTTATTTGTTTTACTTAAGTACTTTTTAATTACTATTTGTTTGTTTGGAAAGTCCTGAGCGATGAGGATCTCGTGTCCAGAGACTGTAAGACAGACAGACGCCTTCTTTGCTCTGATCACGTTGTTCCCCACAACTTGGTTGATCTCCCTGTGCAAACGCAGCTCCTTGGCACGCGGGCAGCTGTCCTGCAGCTGACACTGCATCTGGGCAGAGCTGTCAGTGTCATGCTCACAGCCAGGCTCTGCCATCTGGCCTGCCACTGCCACCACCCCCAGGTTTCTGCCTGAGACCACCCTCAATCGAGGATAAGCAACAGGCGAGGCTTGCTTGGGTTTGCAGTAGTCAGGGAAGGCCGCCCCCCAGCAGCCCTTCCTCTTCAAGCCACTGAATTCAGTGATTCAGCAAGTACATTTTGAGCATCAGTGATGGGTCCCCTGGAAAGTGAAAGAGGGAGTTGGGTTTCCTCCACTTACCAGCCTCAGAGGGCAGTTCAAGTGCAGGGCATCATGACAGTGGCACTGAGTTTCCAGTTCCCATCTGTGTCCTTCTGTGACTGCCAGCTCCCTGCCCTCCCTTCCTTCCTCAGGGTCCCCTTCCATGGGCATCAGAGCTCTTATATGAGGAAGCCCCAAATACGCAGGCCTACAGGCGAGCATGTGCACCCCAGTGACCCTCAGCCCTTGACGGTCACAGTTTGTGATTAAGGTCCCAGTAGATCTTGAAGCCCAACCAGCATTTACAAAGTCCCTTTGGACATTTTTTCCTGGGGATCTGGAGGTCCTTCCACCAAAAATGCTCTCAGTGACCCTCCTAACACCCCACTGGGGTGCCTGTCACTGCAGGTAAGATGTACTCTCTATCACCAAAGAGCTGACAATCAAGTAAGAAAAGAATAACGTGTATTTAAAGGGCAACGCTGTGTGTGTATTAATTAAAGTAGTAAAAGTAGCAGCCAGCATTATTGAGTACTCAGTATGCTCTAAATGCTTTGGATACATCAATTAATTTACATATAAGGACTTGTTTCATGCTTGTAGGGAAAATGGAGGCAGTGTGGCCCCCTCCACAGACGTCTGGGGAAACAAGATAAGCTGTGTTCTCACAGCCTTGAGACTGGGTCGGATAAACGATATTCCCATAACACTGAGTGGGCCTGCATGCGCAGAATCACACTGTCACACAATATTTTGGCTCCCTGCTGGCTTTGTTTGCATGTAGTATATAAGGGAGTTGGGACTTCGCACTGTGTGACATGCGATGTAACATGCAGGGACATGCTTGGGGACACATGATTTGTGGCATGCATGGCTCACCCACCTTGAATAAAGGCATGTCAGGCATCCCGATGGCTCCACGACTTTCTTCTGTCTGTCCAAATTCCGCGTGAACCTGTCCGGACTTGAACGGTGGCAACACAGCACTCAAAAACTCTGAGTTGTTACCAAGACCTGGCCCATTTTAGAGATGGGAAAGTTAGCTGGTCCTCAGCATAGCTAGTGAGAGCAGACGCAGGGATTCGTAGCAGGAAATCTGCATCCAGAACCTGCTCTCATAACAACTAGAAGATACTGCCGTCCTGAAGCTGCACCATGAAGCAGAGAGAAGACTGTCATGAGCACAGTAACAAGTAGGATGATCCATAAATGATGGCCATGTGCTTTAGGAGTGAAAAAGTGGGAGTGATCACCTCCAACTGAGATAATTGGCAGTTTATAACATGCAGCGTCAGTTGCACCAAGCCAAATGTGATGGACAGAAGTGAAGAAGTAATTTCCATCCAATGGGGTAATATATAGAGGGATGGAGACAGCAGTGTTGGCACCCAGAGCACTTGTTCCTGCTCCTGCCCTCCAATGCAGGGAACATGGCAGACCACCAGCGTGATGCTGGCCTCCTTCCCTTCTCTTGCGAGAACAGGTGCACCCCATGGCGAGTGATGGAGTCAGTGAGAAGTTTGGGTTGTGTAGTAAGACTAGGCTCCTCTCTTGCGTCTGACAGGGTTCCCACGTATTTCCTGCATTAAATAAGTGACTGATGGTAGGAGTCAAAGCCAGTCCACTTTCCCCAATACAGCCATAGACACAGTGAAATTTTAGAAAATACAGTCAGTCATTAACTATAACTATGGTTTTCTAAAATCTTCTGTAAACACTCACTGAGCAGGATGCACAATTCAGAGTGTGCGGTTGCCCTTGCGTGCTGTGGGACACACATCCATGATGCACGTGAGTTCCACCAATGTAATTTATCCTCTGCTTCCACCCCGTCTTACCTGTCACTTTCAGCCCCATCACATCCACCTCCAGGACAGGAGGATTGGGAACGATCCACGGCAATGGCAGTTCCTGCTGCCCAGAACAAACTCCATCTGTCCATTTTTCAAGTAGTACAGCAGTGGCCATGCATATCTTTAAAACCACACAGCTCAATTAAGTCTGAATGCAATGATCATGACTCATTGTTCACATGGCATCAAAACCAAACAGATTTCCTGTGGGCCCGTTTCCTGTACATTATTCCTCCTGAGTGCTCAGACCAGCATTTCAAAGTTCTGATGAAATAAATCCAAGTTAAGACAGTTTGCTAAAAATTAGAGATAAATATGAGAATCTTCCTAGCAGCTTTTAAATACACTGAAAGTAGAAACAGCTAAAGTGTACATCCGGAGAAAGGATGAGTCTATTCTGGTTATATTCGGATAATGGAATATGAAATAGTGTCTTAGGTCGGGCTGCTATAATGGAATAGCACAGGCTGGGTGGCTTAAACATTTATTTCTCACAGTTCCTGAGGCTTGAAATTCAAGATCAAGGCCCCAGCAGATTCAGTGTCTGGTGAGGACCCACTTCCAGGTTTGTAGATGGCTGACTTCTCATTGTTTCCTGATAGGGAAGAGAACAAGGAGAGTTCAGGTCCCTTCATCCCCTCATCAGGGCACTAATCCTGTTCATGCGGGCTCCCCCCTCATGACTCACTGGACTTTGCCATGTATAATGCATACATTTTTGCCCAAATTTTTGAGGGAAAAATAAAGATGCACATTATACATGGGTAGTACTAATTCTATATCTATATAAATGTTTTTAATTCTTGTATTTGTGCTTATGTATTAGAAATATAATTCTAGAAAGCAGTAATGATATCTGTATGCAAAATAATACCCAGGAAAATAATCATCAGTTTTGTTTCTAAATATAAATAAATTAAAAATTGGATTAAAAAATTAAAATGAAAGATTTTTTTTCCCTGAAAGTTTGGGCCATAAATGTGAGTGTGCATCATACACAGGAGTGCATGATACACAGCAAAATACGGCAATCACCTTCCACGGGCCCCACCTCCTGATACCATCACATTGGAGATTTAGGGTTCAACATATGAATATTGGGGGACACAAACACTCAGTCCACAGCACACAGTGATGCAAAAGAATGCACTGCTGATGTCTGTAACAACACGAATAAATTTCAAAGTCATGGTAAAGTGAAAGAAATCATAGAGGGAAAAAAGGTCCTGTGTGATGCCACCTAAGTCAAGTTCAAGACCAGGCAAAGCCAATCTATGGTAATAAAGGTCGAGATAGACACTACCCTTCGAGAATAGGAGTAGTGATCTAAAGGAATACAGCAGTTCCTCAAATAACATCGTTTTTTGTTCAACATCATTTTGTTCTAACACCGACGAGATGCCACAGGAACTTAACTCTGGTTTACATCAATTAGTGTAGGCTAAAATTGGTTTCATTATCTGTTGTCTCACTGCAGTTCCAAGAATCATCTAGGATGCTGAGGACTTACTGTACGAGAAGGAATTCCAGGGGTCTGACAAAGCTCTGTGTCTTGTTCTCGGTAAGTGGTTAGGGACAGGGGTGTGTTCAGTGTGTGAAAATTCATGGGACTGCATGATGATCAGGACAACAAGAAGCAACACATAAATGAGGTCAGCAGGAATTCAGAAATTTCCCTGTAGGCATATTGGTGGATGTAGATATAACACAACCAAAATTAAAATGCCATTTAGGGCAGCTTTTGTGGTCAAGTACTGTTAAGCATTCCACAGCATTCCTAAAACATTGGGACTAGCAGATCAAGGAGATCATATAAACCAAGCTCCTTGGTTTATCGACTCAAGAAGTGAAGGCTCCGAGGCTTCTGCAGGACAAATGTTACCTAGGAAAGTAATGTCTTCAGTCAGTGGAGCTCAGCCCTGGCTGCACAGCAAAAAAGCCAAGAAAGTTTTAAAACATTAGCATCTAGGCTGGACCCCAACTCAACTAAATCCTAATCTCTGGGGCCAAGCAGCAATGGTTGATGGGTTGATGAGTGTCCCATGTGAGTGTAAGGAGAGCCAGGGTAGGACACTGACCCCTTGGCTTTCTCACTGGGGCTTCCATGTTAACTGAAATTCATTTGGATCAACCTGCCAGCTCCTTGCAGAGGAAGCAATGGGCCCAGGAGGAGTAAGTTTTATTGGGGTGGAGGGAATATGGGAATAGGGCCCTGCCTCAAAGAGAGCCTGGAGGAGGGAGCGGCCCCCCAACCCCACCCCCCATCTTGCTGCAGCCGCAGGTACCAGCTGTCCTGGAGCAGAAAGAAAGCTCTTCTGTCCTGTGCACATGATCTCCTGTCACTGCCTTCAGCTCATACTCAGTGTGGTGCAGTTACATAACCCAAGGAGCTGTGTTCTTAAAGGTCAAAGTCAAGACAGATCTGGCACAGCAGAAAATTCAGGATAAATTTAGTTAAGATCACAGCTCTCCCGGCAAAGGCACGACTCTGACCTGCTGGTGCCGGGCATCCTAACACAGATTCCTGGACTGGAGATTCACACCCAAATATCCGACTGCAGCCAAAAACAAATTAGGCAATGTCTGAGCCTAATTTGCTCCTACACTGCTCCTACAAAGAGAAGGGCTAAAGTTGTCACCACACACCATCTTTGGGTTTTCTCTGCCTCTAAAGATCTCCAGGGCTGGGGCAGCTCCATGGGAGGGGTCAGCAGGCTAGACCAGGGGCATCTCTCAGCAGCCTCAGCATTCTCACCCTGAGAACACTTTGATGGTGTTGGGGACTCTGCTATGATATCCATGCAGAGTCTGGTCTCTGGGCTGGAAACCCTTTGGGACCCTGCTCTCCACACACACACACACACACACACACACACACACACACAAGCCTCCCTGCCTCTAGGGTTCTGAGAACACCCTTACTGGTCCAGGGAATCCAGGCCTGACAGGTAGCCCAACATTCTCACAAGGCTCTTCTGCAGAGACAGGAGGGAGCAAAACCTGGAGGAGCTACCCAGCACCCTCCTGCTCATCCTCACTTCCTGGGGGCCCAGGGTGGGGTGGGAGGATGGGGTGGCATGTCTCTGCCTCACTGCTGACACCCAGCACTAACACTGAAACCACACCCTATAGTTCTCTCTCTCAGGTTTTTTTTTTTTTAGTGTTTTTCAGGAGATAACACCAGACCTCACAACACTCAAGAGATCACCAGATCAGCCAGATCAAGCTGGGCCCAGAAGCTTACGAGACCCAACTAGCAGCCACATGACTCAAAAATGACCTAGAGAGCAGAGTAGAACCAAGATTCATGGAACTAAAGTAACAGAGGTTACTCTGCTTAAGAAGACAGAGCCCATTAAGGAGACAGAGGCCCATTGGTGAGGAAGATCCAGTGCCCAGCCCAATATGGACACATACAGGACTGACCCATCAAACTCTGCCACCTTGGAATTCCTTAACTCCCCCCTGGCATCCTTCACAGTCCTTACCTGAGGTGGCTTACTTCCAAAACTACCCAGTCAGACCCCCTGAATTAGAATTAGTAATTATGTATAGCCCCTCCTCGGCTTATTCTTTAAATTTGCTTCAAGTTTTTATTGGGGAGACTAATTTGAGCCCCCTCTCTGGTCTCCTCATCTGGTTGCCTTATGAATAAAACTACTTTTTATCTGAAGAAAAAAAACCTGTTGCCTCAACATTTTCTGTATGTGATGGACAAAGGACCCACCAACTTTGATTGGAGACACAGCCAGCGCCCTGCAGACCATTTTGACGGCATCAGGAAAGGACGGCTGGGCGCTTCCACCGGTCCCACCCCTATCAATGCAAGAAACCACCAAAGCGGCAGAGAATTTCTGTGAGTTTATTTGAACCAAACTGACAACAATGGCTGGGGAGCAAAATCTCAACAGTTTGAGAAAACACTCCAGAAAATGGCAGTTTTATCACTTTTTAAAATTCTCTCAACATTTTATCTTTTTAGTTTCTGAAATACAAATCAAAGTACATTTTTGTAACAGCCTGTTAAGATTTACATTCTTTTTAACATAGGATGACTTAATATAGGTACTTCAAAACTTCCTTTTTAAAAACAACACTTTTTATGGAGCGAAATAGCTCATTAAAAAGATGCCTGAGTACACAGGCTACAATTTTTCTTTATTTTAGTGCCTATGAACGCCAAACTTGGAGTAGCAGTCTTCCGATTGAAGACTTGGTCCTCTAAAGCACGTAAGTAGTCCTCTTATAACAAAAATAAATTAAACACACTGTTGAAAAAAACAGAAATTTTTGGTATAGGCCTCTGAGTAAACTTGAAAAATGAGTAAGGACATGCTTCAATTGTACAGAATGAACATTCTAGAATCACCTAAAAGCATTTGGCAGAACAACTGGCTGGAGGCTGTTGTTGTCATTCTGCCTCAGAGGGGGTCAAGGAGTGCATGGCAAAGTGCTGGAGTCTCACAATAGCCACGGAGTCACTCACTCAAAATTCACCAAAATCCTATATAGAATGTACAACAGTAGTAGAACAATATCAATAGTTATTCAATTCCTGGAAAGCAAATTATAACGAATATCTCAACAGGAACAAAATTCAAAATGTTTGTGACTTCGAACATGAAAAAGACTTCATCTTTAATAGGTAATGTCTTATGCAGAAATACACTTGTTTCTAGGACACTGAGGACAACCACAAAACATACAAAGTAAGAATAAATCCAATCTACTCAGCCTTCCACCATTCCCTTGAGTGCTAAACCCAGGCCACCTTTGGCCACTTGCAAGAGAGTCTTTTCTTCTTTGTTCTCAATGTAAATGTAACCGATCAAGTGGGCCCATCCACACATCACCTTGACGCATGACCCAACAATTAGTGTTGAAGGAAACAGGTTTTTATTTACAGGGTTTCAACCTCAGAGGACTGGGAGCATTCCTGCTCAGAGCCCTGTTCTCCCATGAGACCCAGCGCTTCCCTTGCTATCACCAGGCTATAAGTCCAAAGCATGCCCAAAAGTTCCCCATGTCCTTATCTGTTCTTAAGCTGGCTGTGCAAACAGGTCTTCATCTCCTCTGGAAAGTACACTCATGGATTTCAGAGTCACCATCCTCTCGCAGCAGCTCTCCCCTTCAGGATCTGGGGTGCACTTTCCTCAGCCTCCATGTAGTAGTCCAGGAAAACCTGTGCTGTGTTACAGTGGATCCTGGTGGAGTCCAGGGAGGCACACGTCCCAAGAGAGTGACTTCTCTGTAAGTCCTTCAGAGAAGCAGGAGTCTACATTCCTGGTCACAGTTCAGTTCCAAAGCATCTCCTGCAAATCCGTGCTGGGTTAGGCAGGCTCCCACACAGCTCTATCAGCTCTCCTTGCACCCCTCCCTCAGCCAGCATGGCTTCCTTCCTCACTACCCCAGGCCGCATGGCAGAACCCTGCCTCCCAGGTGGCATGGCTTCTACCTCACAAACCAGCCCTCATAGTGGACTGCTTCACTTCAAACTGCATAGCTGCTTGCTGCTTTCTCTCTCAGACCTCAAGGCCGAATCCCCCGACTTTGTGGCCCCTTCCTCATGGCTGTCTGCTCTTCTCTCAGCCCATCCTCATTTTAAATGCTGACCTGAAGCTTCCTACATGACCTCATGTCTGGCCCCTCCTACAATGTGCTACTTTTGCCAGTTCCCCTACATCTTTACCTTCTTTCTGCTGCCATCTTTAATCATGGCAAGAGTCCCCCATGACAGACAGACATCCAGGGTGGACCACCTCCTCTGGCTATGTCACGAGTCACTGAATGCTCTGAAAGTCAAGTAGACCTTTTGCCCAGGATGCAGCACAGCTATCAACTAGCTATCAACTTGCCATAGTTATGCAAAGTATCTTAAACGCCATGTCATCCGCTTCCCCCACCCCCGAACCATGGGCTGTGAGGATTTCTCCTATATTCTGGGGACCCCCACTTTGCACCCCATTTCAATTATACTTGCTCCCTGGGACAACAGCAGTTTTGCATCTTCCACTCTCTCCCCATCACAGGTTAAGTATACAGGAGTGTTACCCTCAGTGTCTTGGATGTTTGTGGATGCTTTGTACTACAGAAGGATATGAATTACCTTCAAGTTACCCTTGGCTGCTGCCCAGTGCATTGTTGTAGCCTCATAATGGCCCTTAGCATCTGGATGAGCCCTGCCTTCCAGCAACATGACCATGACCTTGTGCCTGTTTTTGGAAGCTGTATAAGGGAGCACAGCCATTTTGATTGACAGCATTCACTTGAGCACCTCTTCCCAGAAGGGCTTTTACAGTCTCATCCTGGCCAGCAGGAGCAGCAGTATAAAGAAACCAACCAGCACCATCTCTGTCACTCACTGGCACTCCAAGTCGCAGCAAGAATGCCAATTTCTCTACGTCCAGTTAAGCAAGCCCAATGCAGTGCAGCTCTGCTGTCCTGGTCAGTTCTAGTGGCCAGGGACTTTTCAGTCACAAGCCCCTCCTTTAACTAGTGCAGCTCTTTGCTGTAGTCCAAATTGCAGATCGCTAGGTTAGACGCAAACCCCTCCATTGTGCTTTCCCAGGATCTCCACACAGCAGGACCCTTACCCACTTATTTTATACACCAAAATCAAAGAGGGAGGTTACGTCACATCCTTTGATGATAAATTAGGGAGGTGGGCGAAAGCAAAGCAGGGAAATCTCTGGCGTTGGGTAAAAAGTAAAATGGAGAGACACATAATTTCTTTTACACTGGCGAGTCCAGGACAGTTATCAACATTCACAGCACACAGAGATGATATACGGGGAGCAGGATAACAACGAGGGGTTCTGTGGGCTCCACTCTGGTGGGAGATTGTGCCCTGAGGGGTCTGGGGAAAGTGTACTCTGATATTCCAAAGATGACATTATCATAGATGCAAAAAAGACAACAGACAGGCTCAGTTAAGGTAAAGACTGACCTTTGTCAAGGTAGATACTGACCTAGGACATAACTACCTGCCGTGACTCACCTTTAGTTAGGTAATTTCAGACCATCCTATGTGGTTACTTTCGGTCTCTGAGTTTGTGAGACCCGCCATGCAGGCCTCCCCTGAGCTGGTCAAGTTCAGTGTGTGGCCCCTTTTCTGTCCACACCCAGCAAACCCCACCCTATGTGGGGGCTGATGAGAAAAATCAGGGCCTATTGACTGCATAATAAACAGAAAAAATTAACTCGTTGGTGAAACAACATGTAGTCATCTTCTCAAGGATCTTCTTCAAAACCTCCCCCAACTCCCACCCCTCCCCCATTCCATCTCTCATGCCCCTCATCTCCCATATCCCACAAAGTTCTTTCCACAGGTAGAGACATTTGACCCCTCACCACACGCCTCTGCTCTCAGAGTCAGCCCTGGGACCACTCTGCTTGGCAGGGTGGGGTTGAGCATGGTTAATAAAAACTGCTATTCCTGTAACACCCGACCTAGGAAAAGTAGTGGGACAGTTGAAAAGCACACAATTACCTGACAAGGTGATCCCAAGTTACAAGATACCTGAAATTCTGGCGGCCAGTTCTAGTTGATTATGGATGGGGAAAATGTTTCATTAAGTTCTAGTCTAAGTTACTTTCTATGCCTTTTTAAAAGTAAGCATTTTCTACTTAAACTTTAAGATGCTTAATAGATGTATCTGTTCAGGCCAGCTGACATGCTAAAGTACAGCAGATTCACAGAAAATTGGGCCGCAAATTATTGGCTTTGTAAACTGATTCATATTATAATTTCTTTCCCTAGGGTTTGTGACTCATTATGGCAATTAAAAATATAGATTTTATTTGTATGCATGCTGAGGCAACACAACACATACATAAATTAATGGATAATACCATATTAAAATATCTTACATATATGTAGCAGCATCTTTATTCAAAAAGATCCATAAACCACAGACAAGATTTTACTTGGATCTATATTAAAATCACAGGGGAAAAAGAACCTTCCACTAACGAATTTTGCACATGTGTACAAAATTGCCAGTCAGGGCACTTTTCATTCCAGGAAAGACTTATTATTCTCCAGAGCCCACCCCTCCACCCCACCCCCACCCCCGCACCATTTCCCCACCGAGCGCCCTCTCCCCCCTCCCTGGGCTGTGTTTCTCCGCAGCATGTAGGATTACACAACTCACTAACCACCTGCCAACTTCCCAATCCAGGGGCCCCTCACACTCCTATCTCGGTCCCCTTCTCTGCAGCCTTTATCACTGCGAGTGAAACTTTTCCCAGGGAAGTGGGACCCTCCTATTTTTTCTCCCTAGTCCTCCCGCTCCCACACAAGAGCAGCTCATCACACCACGTTCCCCACGGCCCATCTCTGTCTTTCCTTTCCCTCTGAACTTGTCATTACTCATGCTCATATCTTGCAAGTTTACCAAGACCCTCCTCCATCAAGGGCACCCTCCTCACCACCACCTCTCACCCAGCTACCTCACACTCAGCATGGCCAACCTTTAGCTCCTTAGGTCCCCAGGAACTTTGAAAGTGGTTCTTCTTAGAGCACCCTTGGTAAGACACAATGAATTTGTCAACTCAAAGGGTCTGCTGTGGGCATGCATGCTCATGGGCGTGCACACACACACACTCGCATGATAAAAACTGCCCAGAAGCTGCCCAGGTTGCCACACTGTTTACATGTACAAAGGACCAAATGGTAAATGTCTTAAGCTTTGCAAGCCATGCAGTATCTGTCCTGACTCAACTCTACCACTGAAGCTGAGAAATGGCCCTGGACGATATTTAAACAAATGAACATGGACGCCTTCTGATAGAACTTCACAGAATTTATATTTAAACAAATATTTAACAATATTTAAACAAATATTTTTGTTTATTGGACAATATTTAAACAAATGAATGTGGACGCCTTCTGATAGAACTTCACAGAACTTACAAAGCCAGGCGGCAGGCTAGATTCGAACAGGGGGCCGTCATTTACTGAGTCACGCCCAAAAACACAGCAGTAGGTCACAGTGGTTATGCCTGTTGGAATTCCAATGGTTCTGATACTCTTTATATTGTTCTGTATTGTCCAAGTGTGCTAATGGGAGGATGCACATCATATTTATACTCAGAAAATGGATGTAAGCCAATGTCAGTCATTGGTGGCTGATGCCTTGATCAGCTCTGTTGATTGAGGTTCACCCCCAGTTGAGAGAAAGACCCTTGTGGAAGCAAACACTGTTTACAAGGAGCCTGGAATCGGATGACTGTCACTGGGCTTGTTTGAGGCTCCAGCAGAAAGACTGTCATGTGCTTTTCTTCTTGTCCTCAATCTGTGCAGGCTCTGGGGTGCACACCCACACACACAGTGACTTTCTTTAGGACACGGAGGGGATTCTCTTTTCCAGTACGTTTTCCTCATATGACTTCCTCATCTCAGTGGCAGTGTAGAAGTCAATGAAAACATTTTTATTTCTCACACTACGAACTCGATGGGAATGAAAACATGAGGCAAACTGCAATGTGTTTTCTCCTCTCCGTGTCTGCTCCAGTGCACACAGTCCTGGTTAAAGCATCAGTTTATTTAATGCCCCTAAGACCACAGGGGAGGGGCCCTGGCATGATCAGTAGTAGTTGGGGGTGAGCACAGGACGTGGCAGATGGGTAGGAACTCCCCAAGATGCCCCCTAGGAGGACAGTGTGGGGTCCCAACCCAGGCCCCGCTCCCTGGGACCTTCTGAAGTGCCCTGCTCCTCCAGCACAGCACTGCGGGCGGGAGGGAGCGTTGCCTGCCCAAGCTGGAGGTCCATCAGCTTGAAGACTGAGCCAGTGGGTGGCCCGGATGAACAAGGCCATCTCACAGCGGCTGTGCTAGTGTCCCAGGGTCACCCTAACAAAGTGCCACACACACGCCAAGTGTTCAGAGTGGGGCCTGGCACCAGTGAGTTGGCATAAAGTCTCACCTGGCCTTAACAGAGGTCAAGAGGAGGCCAGGTCAGCATTGTCCCATCCGGAGCCAAGAACGAGGCTGTGCTTTCGGCTGAATACTTCTTCCCAGAGGTCTGAGCCCCCAAATACAGAGCCTCTTCTTTCGACTGCCAAGAGGGGCTGAACTCCCCTAAATTCTCTGAAGCCGTGCCTCTAATCTCCTGAAATCATAACAGTCAAGAGCCCTCCTTTCTTCGCCCATGCCAGAAGGGAAAGGTTAAGTCAGCATGAAAAGGTGAATTGGAAGGATTCAACATGTTTCTGTCACTTTCCAGGTTGGATGTGCTTCACTTGGTACCTTGCCAAACAGGAATTTAACTGAAAATTGTTTCAGGAGAAAATGTAATTATAAGAAGGTAAAATCAACAGGCCCCAACACAAGCCTCCAGGGGGTTGTTTGACAGACTGAGTCTAACCATGTGTTCTCTTGTGTGTGCATGTAAATAAACACACACATGATGTGCAGCTCCCAGGAGCGGAGACCTGTCCAGGGAGTCAGTGCCAGGCAGCTGGGCAGGGAGTGCAGGGAGGGGAGAGGGTTAGAGAAGAAAGCGAACGAAGGCCAGGAGTCCTGCATCCCCAAGGCCCTGGGGTCAGAGGAGAAGATCTCCGTTGAGTGACTTTGCAGAGCAGCTGCAGTTACAAAGTGCTTTTCCACAGGCGGACACGTGGGTGAAGGCTGAGACTGATGGTCACTTGCTTTGCTCACGATATGGAAGAGAGATGAAATAGGACAGAGTCCTCTGCCCACAGGCAGCTCCTGTCCCCTTCCCACCCTGAGTCCTTTCTTCAAAAAAGGGAATCCTGGCAGCAGGTCCTGCAGGTCCCTGGGACACAGCCCCCTCTGCCCATCAAGCTCGGGTTCCGTTCCAGCATATGGGGACCCTGCGGGTTCTGCAGGGAGAGTAAAGTCTGATTTCAGCAACACCTGGGGAAACAGGAGTGGCCCGGACCCCCATCTTGCAGCCTCACCCTCATTGTCATTGTTGGGATTTTACAGATCTCTCTTTTTGTCAGTAGAAGGAAAAAGTGCAGCCTCATTTTTCTGTGTTACATTTTAAACCCGAGCACAAGGTTTTTCAAATACTACCTTAATTCGCAGCCTACCTCAGGGGGCCAACCATCCTCTCACGAGAAAGGGACCCTCCTGCCCCTCAGTGATGTGCAGGCCTTTGACCCCTTCGGGAAGGAGGGATCCACAAGTGGGAGGTTTGCAGGGTAAGAGAATTTGTTTGTAAGGCAAGAGCGCCCCCTGGT
Source organism: Macrotus californicus (assembly GCA_007922815.1). Taxonomy (NCBI): domain Eukaryota; kingdom Metazoa; phylum Chordata; class Mammalia; order Chiroptera; family Phyllostomidae; genus Macrotus; species Macrotus californicus. The sequence goes on along the minus strand of VMDR010002030.1, from coordinate 60,900 downwards.
GAGTCTCATCCCTTGGTGAGACTCCAAGCAGCCCGCACTTCCCGAAGGGCCTGCAGAGGAGGGCGGGGCAGGGAGGGAGGGAGCCCTCAGCTCTGGCCACAGACCCTGGGTCAGGGCGCAGAGATCTCCTGAGCAGTCAGCAGCAGGAAAGGACAGAGGCCTGGTGCACCTGCTGGGGGACAGACTCCTCAGTAGACATGCCCATCCAGGAACTTGAGATGAAATGAAACAACAAAATGAAACAAAGTAAAACAACAAAGCAAAATGTTGGCAATCATCAGGCTTCCTTGTGGCTCTGACTTTTCTTCCTCCTAAGCTTATTGACTAGCCAGCAATCTGTCAAAAAACAGCAAACAAAACCCTCCAGTGTGGGGACACTCAAATGGGCTTCATTTCAGCTAAAGAAGGACGAAACACTTAAAAAAATTTTAGTACATATCTCAATTCCAATATTCCTAAAAAAATGAACCTGGAGTCTTGACTCCATTTCCTGATGCTTTTCTCCATGTATTTTTTTTTTTAATTTTTAAGCTCTGCAGTTTATTTGCTCCAGACTTTACCTGGCATGGGATAACAGCAGCAAGGGAAGCAGGATGCCTCCCATAAACCCATGTCCAGCAACTTCTGGGTGTCCAGCATGGTGCTGAACTGGTGAGGGGCCCACACCTGCATGCACACACACATACACACACGCCTCAGAAAACTCACAGTCTATCCAATAAAGAAGATAAATATGAAAAGTTAACACAGAGGAAATATTACTTTCTTACCACAATATATTGATTGTCAAAAAGAAATATTTGATTATTTGGCCACTGAAGATTCTGGACCCAATGCCAAAAAAGAGGAAAACCTCCAGATGACTCTGAGTGGGGGGGAGGAACCCCATAGACATGGACAAAGGAGCTGGATCTAGAAAGGAGGACAGGAAAAAGAGGGTTTATCCCCCATACCTGCCAACACTCACCCTGTTCTCAGAGGGGAACATGGGTCACACAGGTGGAGACCAGGGTGTCAGGACCTCCCACACTGAGGCATACCCCCTTCCCTGCACCAGACCTACCCCAGGGCCTCCCAAACTTCACAATGAGCTGGAAAGTCAGGGCATGGAGAGAGGGAAACCAGCCAAAAACGTCCCAGCTGTCCTTTGCTCTGTGCCCAGGACAGAGTACAGCAACACTTGGACCTGACCATGCGATGTCACCTCCAGTCAGTGAGATGCTTCTCATCAAAGGGCCACACCGGGCACCTCAGCCATCAGAGTGTCTCTTGAAAAGCAGCAGAGGATGCAGGCCTGGCTGGAGAACCCAGAGGGAGGAGGCAGGCTTGGCCCATCTGTAATATCTCTTGCCTGAGGCACCCTGCACCCCGCGCCCCTCCCCCTATCCCCTCTTATCAGCATTTGGTTGTTGTTGTTTTCATGAAATGAAGAGAACAGGACTTTCGGCCAAGATGGAGGCATAGGTAGACACACTGTGCCTCCTCGCGCAACCAAAAGGACAACAAATTTAAAAACAAAAAACAACTAGAACTGACAAAATCAAACTATGGAAGTTCGACAACCAAGGAATTAAAGAAACACTCATCCAGACTGGTAGGAGGGGCGGAGATGGGCAGCCAGGTGGAGAGGACTCTCGGCAAGGCAGCAGCTGGCAGACCGGGCGAGGTAGCAGCTTGAAGACTGGGCAGTCCCACATTTGTGTGCGGATAAACCGGGAGGAACAACTGGGGAGCAAGATAAACCACGCAACCCAGGGTCCCAGCACAGGGAAGTAAAGCCTCAAACCTCTGACTAAAAACACCTGTGGGGACTGAGGCAGCAGTGGGAGAAACTCCCAGCCTCACAGGGGAGGTCATTGGAGAGACCCACAGGGTCCTAGAGTGTACACAAGCCCACCTACCCGGTAATCAGCACCAGAAGGGCCCAACTTGATTGTGGGTAGTGGGGGAGGTGACTGAAAACTGACAGAGAACTGATTAAGTGGCATTGTTCCTTCTCAGACCCTCCCCCACGAACAGCGTCACAACACTGCAACGTGACCACCCCGCCCTGGTGAACACCTAAGGCTCCACCCCTTACTACGTAACAGGCGTGCCAAGACAACAAAAATGGTCCAAATGAAAGAACAGATCAAAGCTCCAGAAAAAATACAACTAAGCTACAAAGAGACAGCCAACCTATCATATGCACAATTCAAAACACTGGTAATCAGGATACTCACAGAATTGGTTGAATATGGTCGCAAATTAGATGAACAAATGAAGGCTATGCTAAGTGAAATAAAGGAAAATGTACAGGGAACCAACAGTGATAGGAAGAAAACTGGGACTCACATCAATGTTGTGGACCAGAAGGAAGAAAGAAATATTCAACCAGAACACAATGAAGAAACAAGAACTGTTTCTTCAAAAAAATGAGGAGAGGCTTAGGAACCTCCAGGATGTCATGAAACATTCCAACATCCGAATCATAGGGGTACCAGAAGGAGAAGAGGAAGAGCAAGAAATTGAAAACTTATTTGAACAAATAATGAAGGAGAACTTCCCAATCTGGCAAAGGAAATAGATTTCCAGGGAGTCCAGGAAGCTCAGAGAGTCCCAAAGAAGTTGAACCCCAGGAGGAACACACCAAAGCATATCATGATTACATTGCCCAAGATTAAAGATAAAGAGAGAATTTTAAAAGCAGCAAGAGAAAAGGAAACAGTAACCTACAAAGGAGTGCCCATAAGACTGTCAGCTGATTTCTCAAAAGAAACCTTACAGGCAAGAAGGGGCTGCGAAAAAGTATTCCAAGTCATGAAAGGCAAGGATCTACATCCAAGATTACTCTATCCAGCAAAGCTTTCACTTAGAATGGAAGGACAGCCAGTGCTTCCCCGATAAGGTCAAGTCAAAGGAGTTCATCATCACCGAGCTCTTATATGAAATGTTAAAGAGACTTACCTAAGAAAAAAGATGATCAAAACTATGAACAATAAAATGACAAGAAACTCACAAGTATCAATACCTGGACCTAAAAAAAAAACAACAAAAAACTAAGGGAACAACTAGAACAGGAACAGAATCACAGAAATGGAAATCACATAGAGGGTTATCATCAGAGGAGTGGGTAGGGAGAGAAGGGGAAAAGGTACAGGGAATAAGAAGCATAAATGGTAAGTAGAAGATAGGGGGAGGTTAAGGATAGTATAGGAAATGTAGAAGCCAAAGAACTTATATATATGACCCATGGACATGAACTAAAGGGGGGGATGTGGGTGGGAGGGGGTGCGCAGGGCGGAGGGGAATAAAGGAAGGGAAATGGTACACCTGTAATAGCATAATCAATAAAATATATTTTTTTAAAAAGAGAGAACAGAATAGCCACCATATGTAAGACATGGCAACAAAATGAAATGTACCACTTTTGGTGAGGCATCAGAGCATTATAAAACACGGTGCTTCAGAGCAACAGCTCTCAGACCTGGCCACCCGGGAAAATCACCGGGGCTTCAAGTTCCCAGGTACAGATCTGTCCCCACTAAGGAATTCACGTCTCTGGAGATGGGGGCCCAGCAGCCACACCTCCTAGGAGTCATGCACACAGGTCTTAGGGTGGACACCCACAGAGAGGAATCAGCACAAATAGTGTGGTGGTTAGGGGCTGTCCTGGGGCCATGAGATCCACTGGCCATTAGTTCCAAGGCCACAGGAGAGGTGCTCCCTGGAAGGGCAGGCCTGGGGAGGCCCGAGTGTGTAGGAGCTGCTGTCCAGAGCATGGGGCCAGGTAGGCCCCAGAAACCCAGCCATGGCCGCCCGGGACATGGGCACTGACTGGACGCACAGAGACTGCAACTCTTGACAACACGGCTCACGCCTGTCCAATCCAGTTCCCATGCGGCCTTTTGTGTATTTCCAGTTTTCTTCATTTCACTCTAATTCATTGTATTGTATTGTATATGACAACTGGTACCTGACCAATTCCCATTAACAAATAAACAAGTCCTTCAGTACAGACCATTTGAGAGGCAAGCATTAGAGAACAAGGGAAACTGCAGCCTTCTCCTCAGAAGACACGTGGCCCACCTGCAGGAGGCTCGGCTGGTCTCCACCACCCAGCCACAGCTGTCCAGGCGCTGAAGATGCAGGCTGGGTCTGTGATGAAGGCTGCACCCCCTCACCCCGGCCAGCACTGCCCTGAGGTGAGGACGGAAGGCTGCTTGGGGGCAGTGTGGTGTCTTGGAGAGAGGCGAGGATGGCTGGCTGGGACAAGCCCAGGGCTATGTGGATGAAGAAAGGTGCGGCCTCATTCTTGAGGGGTTGAGAGATCTCGGCCTGATGGAGGCAGCAGACGAGGAGCTGCCTTTCTAACAGGGGCGGCAAGGCCAATGGCCAAGAGGGAGTGAGGGGAACAGGGGATGGGGGAGTTTGGACTAACTGGGGGTTAAAAGCCATCACTGGGAAAGGGCAAGGAAATGCTGAGGGCACAGAGAGACGTGTCTCATCTCCACTGCAACACTTACTGAATAGCCTTGACCCAGTTACTTAACACCCCTGTGCCTCAGTTTACTCACCTGGAAATGGGAATCATACCTGTGCCACAGGGCAGGCACCCACTAAGCACTTACCAGTATTAGGCTCATCTCAGCAGTGCCACCTGCAAGGTCTTGGCTAAAGCCCCCAGGACTCCTTATCCAGCACACAGGGCCAGCAGGGGCGAGAACACAGGCCTGGGGCCTTGCCAGGAGAATCAAGTGAGCGAGTGCATGAGGGCTGCAGGGATGTGTGGCACAGGCCATGCAGGAGGATGAGGAGGCAGCAGGGGCAGGGAGGACAGAACAGGAGGCCTACTAGCCTTAAGTGGGGTAAGTGAGAAAGGAGCTAAAGTGACCGGATGCAGAGGGTAGTGCCTGCTCAGAACAATCAGAGCACACTTCTCCAGGACCCGTCTTGATGGGGGCCAGCGTCTTACAAACACCGCCACGAAAACCCAGTCCAACAGGAAATTGCTCCATTTCCTGAGCCAAGTAGCATTCTCATAACCGTCTAAAACACACCAGCACAGGTCACTCTGCGTCCGGCCACTGCACTTTCTCGGGAACACTGAGATTTCCAGCAACCGCACAGGAACGCAGTGCCATGAGGAGGGGGCCTCACTGGTCTCCAGCAGCACCTGTGTGGAAAGCACTCGGAAACCTTTTGTGGAAGGACCAACTGAGTGCGTGGTTGTACCCATGACACCGCCTTCATGATGTTGTCAAAGGTTGTGAGACACATTCTAAGGGGCTGCAGCCTGAGACATGCTGTTCTGTCCCTCGGTCCAGGGTTTGTAAGAATTTTTATAAACTCCCTTGTAAAGGCTACACATAAGTTACATTTCAAGATACATTATGATTATTTGACAGCTGACAATGTGTCTTTTTTAAGTGGTATCAATACAAATGTTGACCTAACAGTGACATAGAGGAAGCAGGTTTGACTGGGAAGCACGCACCACCCTAGTACCGTTGGTAAGAAACTGCAGACATAGTATCATCTAAACGGTTTTACTAAAACTTCTTCAGCACAGCAAGAGAGCAAATACGGTGTTTCAATTCTGATTCTCTCACACATAACCTGGAACCTCAAGTAGGTTCTGAATGTACTGAGCCCAGGGATGAAATAAGCTTTCAATGCCCTCATTTAGGAAATTCAAGAATGCTAAACTGTAGATACCACCCTTCCTCCCCTCCAAAGGAAAGTTCACACTCAAACACTACTTGGTTTCCAAAGTTTATTAAAAATCAAAGAATAGAAAAACTTTACATAAAAATATGTCAATTTTAGCTTCCACATTGTTGTCCACACACACAAAAAATCGAAACATGATCTTTTTGTTAAACCTGTAGCGCGTGACCACAGGGGCAGCCAGGCCAATTCATTCTGCTCACCATGAAGAGGGTGGAGCATGGCGCCTGTGCCTGTGAATCGAGCTTTAAAATGGGCACCCACAAGACACTCGCCGCCGTCCCCACAGTGGTGTCCTCAATGTAGTGTGACAGTCAATATTGCTAATGCGTAAAGATTAGTACAGGCCTACATATCAGTTTTTATAAATATTTCTTTATCAATAGGTTCACAATTTAAATATCTTTAAATATTTTTGATAGCTTTCAGTCATTAAGAACTGCAGACACAATGTGCTACTCTACTCTGGAATGCCTCCTGAGAGCCTGCAGTTGCGGCTGGCAGCTCTCAGTGGTCATGTGGGCCAGTCCGGCTGAAGAAAAGAAAAGGAAAGAAAAATAAACAGACCATAGACAGTTTAAAGCTCGCCCTTGCTGGGTGTCCATCACATTCAGAGATCCCTCTGCACATTCATCAAGTGTCATGGTAGTAAGTTTCTTTTCTTAGTGTTCTCCACTAGTGGACTTCAAAGGCCAACCACCTCCCTGTAGTGTTCAGCGGGGCCAATCCCCTGTGCTACGAATGGGAAGTCAGATGACCTGTGAGATGCAGCTCACTCCCAGGACAACTGTAGTGCTCCATAAACTCAGGGTTAGGCAGGATGGATAGATTCGTGTCAAAAAAAGGTAACAAAGACAGTGGTTGTCATGGCAGAATACACTTGCATAGTATACCTATATGCTTCTCAGGCTGGGCGCCAGCGGTTCCCTGGTCCCAACGCTGGGCTGTGCTCTCCTGCAACACATTGGGAACACTCCCCACGGTGCACTGAGCAGCTCAAGTACTTCTCGTACACTTGCTCTTAACAGCACGAACGCACACTGCTACACAGATTCCTCCATGGAATCAACACAAGTCCTTTCTCCACGTTCCTGAAACTGGGCACCATTGTCCGTAATGATATTCACCAGACCCATCATTACAGGCTGTTACTAAAACTGACTGAAGCATGTAGAAGTTCACATTTGTTAAAGATTTTATAATGTGACCACCTCTTTTCCCCTTAGAAAGTCAGACTTCTGGCACTTTAAATGCTGGATTTGTTGTCTAGTTTAAAAGAACCGAAAACCAAAACATTAAAACTCTATGGTCAGAACAAGACGACAGACAGGCCAGACGGCAGAGCCGGCAGGCAGCTGGTCAGAGACGTGGGGGCCAGACCCCTTCAGAAAGCTCTGGGGGGCAACTTGGCTCCTTCAACACGAGCTGAGAGGCCTCCCCTCTGACCCAAAGAGCAAACATAAAAATAAACCCAAGCCTCTCACTCCTGGTGTTTGTGGTGGTGCTCATCAGACAACCAGCCGACTCGATGAACCCAACTTAGAAACTGCAACTTGGGAAAGGACCTAAGCTTGTTTAAAAAAATTCCCTCCTCCCTTAAATATAACTTACGTGAAAATATGAAATTAAATAAAAAATATCTGAGTTATTGCACAAATCATAAGTTTTCAATATTTACATAGAAAAACAGTTCTGAAATTCGAAACAAAATGTGAGGGCAGTAAAACAATGGCGACCTCGCATCCTGCCCACCAAGGAAGAACCGAGTAAGGGGTTGATCTCTGCGGCTCTGACAAACACAAAAAGGAAAACACCCAACCTCAAAGGGACAGACAGGGCTGCTGAGAAACAAACGCCAAAGCCGACTTCACCCCTGCAGCTCCAGGTCCAGACCAGCCTCTGGAAGGGTCCTGGGAAGGCAGAAAACAGCGTCCACGTTGAATAAGGCTTCACAGATGAGCACAAGGAGCTGTTTGTTCTTTAAGATGGACGTGACCACCACACAAGGAACATGCAGAGTGATCAGCGGCGGGCGTTCGAGGGGCCCGGCTGAGGTGCTAGATGCTGGTCTCAGTTCCCGCCGGGCGCCAAGGCCACCCGGGTCAGTCTTGGAAGGCTGGGGGGCAGGAGGTGCCGCCAGGAGCTATTATCTGCTGAGACTGACGGGCAGGCTGTCCCTCGTGTGAGTGTGTTTTTTCCTCCTCCAGCCAGTACGGTTATACTGGTGGTGTCCCCGGTTGCCCACAGGGGGCCGCACACCTCCACCGCTCACAGAGCTGTAGCTGCCACCTTGGCTGTGGTTGTGAGAGCCTTTCATGGCCAGCTTCATGCCACTGTGCTGCTAAAGAGACAAAGAAAGACAGCAATGATGGAGGGTGTTATTTTGGAGGGTGTCTGAAATAATTTTAGGACGGTGTAAATGTAACTACTCCTTAAACGTTAAGGAGTTGAAATTACATTTGGCCCTTTGAAGGCAACCGTGAGGCTGATGAGGCCCCGGTGAGAATGAGTTTGACACTCCCGTCTAACGTGTGGGATGTGGGCTTAGATTAGCCACAGGGAAATGGAAAAACACATTTGCAGGGACCCCCAGGACCTAGAAAGCACATGAACGTTGGGCCCTGGCAGCCCACCTGGCCCTCTGCAAGGAGTGCAGGCAAAGCCCTGGGGAGGGAGTGACACTGTGGGAATGCAAACGCTGCCAGGAGCTGCATCAAAATGTTTCCCGATTCTACTGTTTGCTTCTCGAAAACCAAAGGTTTTAGTGCATAAATTAATAGGTAAACAGAAAAACAAAATAATCATTACTCCAAACCTTATTTCAAACTTCAGTATTATGCTCACAAGTTCAATAGAGAAATTAAGAGAAATATATAATTAGAGAAATTAAACTATATTAAATTTTAAAACAATTTCTTACCACTTTTAAAGTTTTGCAAGGGAAAGCATGAAGCTGAGCGACCAGAAAACAAATTCCGATTTAAAAAGTCTGTGGAAGGCTCTCTTTGGCGAAGAAAGCACTGCCGATCAGGAACCTGCTTTGGCAGGTGCCGGGGGCCTAAGCTGGATGGAGGACCTACCTTATGATAGAGGTGAGGGCTGGAGAGCGGGTTGGGAGACGCAGACGGAATGGCTGGGGAAGACATGTGGTGCACGGCCTTCAGTGCTGGAGTTCCTTCAACACCAACTTGTCTGCAAGGAACAGGGGCTACCCCCAGGGTCGGCGGAGGTATAGTAAACCTGGTCTAGGGACAGAAACACCAGAGACATCCATAAGGTACACATCCAGCACAAGTCAACCACCCCACTTCCAGGGCTGAGCACCAACCAGAGGGCTGCCATTTGCAAAAAGGCTCATGAATCCGGTCTGTGTTTGACTACAGCCTCACAAGATTTTGTTCCGAATCAGAAACATTTTATGTTCTGAAACAGCAATCACAATAGGAACCAAAATCAGAAATTTTTAATATTTTATAAGGCCAAACAAGACCAATTAAAAAAAACCCCTAAAGTCATCAGAATAACTGTCCCTCGAATATCTGGAAAGAGCCCAGAGCAGTGACAGCCAGCAGATGGGTGTGGAGGCAAGGTGGTCCCTGTCCTGCTCCATAGTCTGTCTGCGTACCACCCCAACACAGCACAGGACGCTGGGTGATCCCCTCTCCTCAGACCTTCGAAAACCACACTGCTCACGCCCTGCAGTCCTTTGCCCCACAGACCTCTGGACAGTGATGGTGGCCCTTCTTGCACATCATCTATGTTGTTTTATACTCAAATTATAACCACATTGTAGAGACTGGCTTTCCTTTTATTTTTTATTTTTTTAATTTATTGTTGTTCAAGTACAGTTTTCTGCCTTTTCCCCCCACCCCTCCCCACCATGCCCCCAGGCCTCCCCACCTCCCTCCCATTTCCACCCCCTTCTTGGTATTGTCCATGTGTCCTTTATAGTTGTTCCTATAAACCCTTCACACCCTTGTTCCCCATTATCCCCTTTCTTCTCCCCTCTGGTCACTGTCAGTCTCAATTTCAATGTCTTTGGCTATACTTTGCTTGCTTGTTTGTTTTGTTGATTAGGTTCCTGTTAATGGTTAGATCATATGGTATTTGAGACTGGCATTCCTTTTAAAGTGAACTAATGTAATGGGTTTTATACATATATCCGAGGTCTGTCTGGAAAAAGTCCAGCCATTGTTAACATAATGAGAATGTTTTGCACCACGTCGATATAACCTGACAGCAGGGAGAGTGGACTGGAATGCACGTGCATGAACAATGATGACTTCACTGTACTAGTCACTGGGGACAGTAGATGCCATTGAGTGAGCACATGCACTGCGTGGCTGTCATATTCAAAATGACTGAACGAGTACAGCAATGAATCTGCATCACATGCTGCGTTGAGCTTGAACGTTCCTCCATGGAAACCATTCTTATGGTTCAGAAGGCCACAGCTCTGGGCAACTGGTGATTGGCAGCTTCATCACGACAATGCGCCTCTCACACATCACATCTCGTGCAGAGTTTTTTGGCAAAACATCAAATCATTCAGGTGACTCAGCCACCCTGTAGCCCAGATTTGGCACCCTGTGACTTGACTTTTCCCAAAACTAAAATCACCTTTGAAAAGGCAAAGGTTTCAGATTGACATTGAGATTCAGAAAAATACAACGGGGCAGCTGATGGCAATTGGGAGAACTGGGTGAGGTCCAAGGTGCCTACTTTGAAGGGGACTGAGGTGTCATTGTCCTGTGTACAATGTTTATTGCATCTTCGTCTCTATTTTTCATAGTGTGTGGCCGGATACTTTCTGGACAGACCTTGTATATTCAATTGATGTATAATTGGGAAGTAGGTACAAAATTTAATATTTCTGAAATTGTCTTAGACTTACAATTTTGTCTAAATTTTAAAAAAGAAGACATTCTAAGAGAAAAAGCCCTATAAATGCTGCCTATGTGAAGAAGTGTAATCAACTTGAAAAAGTCAAAGTGTACATTAGACCACGTAAGCATATGAACACTGTGATTCTGAGGGAAACGGGGACACATGTCCATTTTAGCCTGAGGACAGCACCACAGTCCCCCTCCCTCTCCAACACAACCCCCAGGTAATGGTCTCACACTGTGTATCAATGTAATTTGCAGAATGACAGCCAATCTGGACCTTGTCAAAGCCACTTCAGTGTTTGAGAACCGAGTCCCCTCACTGCTGACACTGCACGTGGTGGACCCTGACAACACCCTTTTAAAGAATGAGAGGAATTACCCGCTATCATAACCACAAAAGATGAGAGTTTCCTACAAGACAGAAATGTATCTTCCAGAGACTTTTCAAGTTCTTTTCCTAAATCCAAGGTGTCATCCACTCCTACACGGTTCCCAACAGCCCAACACAGGATGGGCACCAGTAGCCACATTCCTGTTAGCTGTCATGACCAGTGTCCTAGCAGCCACGTACCTGAGTGTTAGTTGTCATGACCAACGTTCTGGAAGTAGTGGACTGAGGTTTGCCGCTCGGGATGGGCAAGGCGGTGGGCAAGCTGGCCAGCAGAGGGGTGGGCGCTTGCAGACTGAACTGGTAAACACTGGGTGTCGTGCAGGGTGGCGTGTCAGAATCCTGCGAGGAGGAAGAACAGGGAGGGCTGTACAAGAAGGTGTGTGGCTTCTGAAAGTCAGGAAAGAAAGGCCTGCAGCACACTCACTATGCAAAGCTGCTCACATTTCCTTCATTTCAAACTGAGGAAAAACATAAAGGAAATACAGGAGGGACACCTAGACTTAAATGTTTTATTTCTAAATAAGTTTTCTAGACACTATTCAAAGAAGTCCACTGCAATTCTACTGTCGGTGGCATCAGTGTTCACAAGAGGCCACGTGGGCCACTGAGACTGGCACTCACAGCAGAGCGGGGGCCACGTGCACACTTGGGGTGGTCTCACACACACAGAGTGATGAAAAATCCCTGCTACAGATGTTTTCCACAAACAGACACACTCACAATGTCACTTCCAGAAAGCGAAGACACAGAAGACGCAGAGGAGCCCGAGGAGAGAAGCTGGGGGCTGGGCAGAGACAAGGTCAGGCGCTGGCCGTAGGGCGGCTCCGGGTCTCGGCACTGGGGCTGCTCCCCATCACATGTGCTTATTCGCTCTTTTATCTTAATTCTATTGTCTGTGGAGAGAAAAAACACAGCCTGGGTGAGTCACCTTCAAGGAGCGTAGAGATAAGGGTCCAATGGGACAGCCACCAGCTGCAGGTATGACTGAGCCTTGAAATGATGTTAACGAGACTGATAAATTGAATTTCTAATTTTACTTAATTTTAATTAATTTAATTTTTAAAATTATTTGTTTCAGCTATTGGAAAACATTTAAAAATATTTGAAACAACTTGCGTATTTAATAGTTTTCAACTGCACATTTTATGAAATCTGATTTACAGATCAAGTATCCCTGGTGGAATTTAACACCCTCACTGCAATGTGCTACACGTATAAATACACACTGGACTTCAGACCTCACACAAAGGGAGCTGCAAAATACGACACCTGTCCAGAGAGTATCCAGACACACACTATGAAAAATGGGGGCATTTCCTGAAGAAGACACAGGAAACACTGTACACAGGAGAATGACACCTCAGTCCCCTTCAAAGTAGGCACCTTGGACCTCACACAGTTCTCCTAGTCGCCATCAGCTGCCCCGTCGTATTTTTCTGAATCTCAATGTCAATCTGAAACCTTTGCCTTTTCAAAGGTGATTTTAGTTTTGGGAAAAGTCAAGTCACAGGGTGCCAAATCTGGGCTACAGGGTGGCTGAGTCACCTGAATGATTTGATGTTTTGCCAAAAAACTCTGCACGAGATGTGATGTGTGAGAGGCGCATTGTCGTGATGAAGCTGCCAATCACCAGTTGCCCAGAGCTGTGGCCTTCTGAACCGTAAGAATGGTTTCCATGGAAGAACGTTCAAGCTCAACGCAGAATATGATGCAGATTCATTGCTGTACTCGTTCAGTCATTTTGAATATGACAGCCACGCAGTACACGTGCTCACTCAATGGCATCTACTGTCCCCAGTGACTAGTACAGTGAAGTCACCATTGTTCATGCACGTGCATTCCAGTCCACTCTCCTTGGCTGCCAGGTCGTATGAATGTCACGTAAACTGTTCTCATTATGTTAACAATGGCTGGACTTTTTCTGGACAGACCTCGTATCTCAATGACTTTTTAGATTGATTAGAACTTGAAATGTTAATATTTTGTACACTAAATTAAATAAATCATATTATCAAAATTAATTTCAACTGTTTATTTTCACATTTTTAAGACAGTTACTAGAAACTTTAAAATTCCATGAGGCACACCTTATATTTCTACTAGACAGTGCTGACCTAAGTCTCATAGTTTCAAGTTAAACTCATAGAAATACTAGGAATTTTTCTTAGTTTAAACAATTTCCCATAAATGGACAAAAAGATGCTCCTGTATGAGTGAGTGGTCAGGAGGTGAAGGATAACGCAAGTGAATTAATCTCTCACCAAGGTCGGGCGCTGGGTGGACCTTGCTGCCCCATTTCTCCTTGATCCACCTCCGGTAGTCAATCACTTCCTGAGTTACTTTGACGATTCTTCCTAAAGTACTATAAAAGGACACGGAGGGAAATCAACATAGTACGGCAGGAGTGTGAAGCCCACGAACCCTCTCCAGTAGCTACTTTATACTTTTAACATTGTATTGTTTTGCTAAGTGAAATACAGGAAAAAGTTAAAATAATTTTACAAAATATGTATGGCTTCTGATGTTCAAACCCAAACTTACTTTGAGATCACAGGATAGTAAAAGTAGATTCTTATGCAGAAGTCCCTGAACCTAAATTGATCTACAAAAACTGTTTAAATCCAGTGCCTACATAGGGAAGTCCACCCTCCCAACCAACATGATCATAAAGGTCTGATTCCCACTTCCCGTCAGAAATGGAGAGACAGAGTACCCACCGTGGGGCCCAAAGCGCTGCCTGAAAATAATGAGTGGACTGAGGCCACAAACCCATGACAGCTCCACCACCACCACGCCAGGCCTCCTAACCTACTTATTCCATGTCCTGCCCAAGGAACAGAGACACCTGTACTGTTTCAACTGCCACTAGCGGCCGCCACAACATTCTTCGTCCACTCTGCACTCGCCTCCTCTGTCCACCCCGTCCCACCACCTCCACCACAACAGCATTAAGGCAGTTACTAGAAACAATGAAATTCCACTTGGCACACACTATACTTCTAGATAGCACTGGCCTAAGTCTTACAGTTTTAAATTAAACTCTTACAGAAAAACTAGGAATTTTTCTTAGTTTGAACAATTTCCCACGAAGGAGCAAAGAGACACTCCTGCATGAGTGGTCAGGAGGTGAAGGATAACGCAAGTGAATTAATCTCTTACCAAGGTCGGGCACCGGGTAGACCCTACTGCCCCATTTCTGGAGTCAGAAATAACTGTTTCTCACTAGCAATGAAAGTGTGCACTGTAAGTGTTCCAGAATGGAGAGTGATGGGCCACTGTGCCTAAGAGAAAAGGGGTGGGGCCTGTGCACTCGAATACACATTCATGCAGAGCTGATTATTCACATTTTGAAGACTGCCTTAAGAAAAAGCACCATGTTCCAAAGTTTTATATTTATTTTATTTTATTTTATTTTATTTTTTCATCCTCACCCGAGGATATTTTTTCATTGCTTTTGGAGAGGGAGGAAGGGAGAGAGAAAGTGAGGAGAGGGAGAGAAAGAGAGGAAGAGAGAAACACTGACGTGAGAGAGAAACATCGATTGGTTGCCTCCTGTACACGTCCTGCCCAGGGATCAAACCCACAACCTAGGTGTGTGCCCTGACTGGGAAGCAAACCCTCAACCTTTCGGTGTCTGGGATGACGCTGCAACCACCTGAGCCACACTGGTCAGGGCACGTTCCGTAAAGTTTTAAAAGCCAGGAATCACCTCCCCCAAACAAAATATTCTGAAAAGAGAAATGCTAACTCCTCAACTAAGAAATTTTCAACTCCTCACCTTGGAATGAATCAAACATGGCCACCCTGAATTCCTAAAAGGTCTTCCTTTACTGATATTTTCAAGTTTTACTAAAATCTGACGGCACATCCATTAGTAAACTTCATGAAAGTAAATGACAGAGGCAAAGGGTGCCAGCTTTGCAGAGGCTAGTGAGGGTGGAACTACCATGCCCCCGGAGCTCGGCAGAGGTGTTGATTGACTTCTGTTACCTTTCGGAATCTCTGTTTGGGTAGGACCTCGCAAGCGGTGACACGGCATGACTGAGAACAATGTAGGCGTAGTCAAACACCTGCTTCACCTGCATGGCCCCGTAGGAGCTTCGGCCAACGTCATTTCCTGAAACAGAAAGGCAGCTGCAAAACTCTACCGAACATCTGAGCCAGCCAGTGTTTCTGATCTTCTTATGTAAGTTATTCTGAAGTGGGCCCTCACCACTCAAACACGTCCAGACCCCAACAGCAAAGCCGAATCAGGCACCTGCAAACACACCTGAGCTCATCGGCACACGCCTCTTAGTGTTCACAGGCCAAGGGCCCTGATCTGCATCACCGGATCTATCCCCACGAAGAGAGATGTCATTCACCGAGACAGAGTGACAGTTTATGAGAGTCTCCCCAGGTGGCAAAAAAACACAAGTCAAAGCCGCAACCTGAATCAGGCTGCCATCGTGCTGACTGGGAGCTCACTGTCGCAGGCAGCTAACCCGAGCACACCATGGTTCCGTCAGCACCCACGGGACCTGCAGAGCCAACCCTCCACGACAGAACGTTCCAGACCTGAACTCCAGGTTTGGGAAGCAAACCAAATGAAGCCGCCACTGAAGTCACCAAGCCATCCACAGTTAAGGAACTTAACTTTAATTTTAATTTACATGAAACTTCTTCACAAGTTAGTTTTTTTTTTAGAAGCTGGGTTCTAAGTATTGGGATATTCTTTTCCAGATTTAATTACAATATAACCTAGTGATAGGGTGGGGTTTTTGTTTTTCAAGTACAGTTCAGCAAACAGTGAAGACAACAGAAATGTCTCCAATTTCACTTATTAGCACAGACAACAGATGATGAAAACCTGTCATACCATGCCACTGGGAAAGTCGCTGCTGAAAAGGCACATGGTATGAATCACGTCACTGACAAACAACAACAGAAAAGAACAGTCAGTTTGTTTTCTTTGGAACAAAAATAAAAAAATATAGTTGATACCCCAAAAACCATAAAACAAAATCATTAAATACGAGGATATTAAATATAGAGAGAAATTAAAAAATACCAAATCCAGATGCAAATGACAAACTGAGGAGAAAAAAAGTACAGTATGTACAACAAAAAGAGGCTTCCCTAACATACACCGGTATCACAAAATCAGTAAGGGAACAGTACAGCAGACAAATGGACAAAGCACATAAACTCAGACAAAAAGAAATACAAAGGGGCAGTGTACCTGGAGCTGACATCTCCACCACCTTTTCTGTCACCTGTCCGTCACTGACTTTATCACCAACAGTAAGAACAGTGTCTCACCTAATAGATGCTCAATAAACATTTGTGGAATTGATAAATAACAATGTGTTTAACCTCACTATCATTAAAGAAATATAAATTATGTAAATTAAAATAAATTTATATTGCATGGTTTTATCAGATTGGTAAAGACTTAAAAGACTGCCACCAAAGGCTGGGAATATGAGCACCCTTAAATAGGCTAAAAGGTATAAAACTGGAAAACTGAAGACCTCCCCTTGGTTCTTCAGGGTGGCAATCCTGTTACAGAGCAGACCCTACACACATAAAAAAGTGGTCTCGGATATACTTTCAAGTAAAAACCAGATTGCAAATCTGTTTTATTATCTGATTATCTAATTAATAAGGCTACAATAGTGAATGTTAATACCAATTTAGGAAAAAATGGGAGAATACATACCAAAATAGGAGGGGATTATGGTATACTTTTCTGTTACATATTCCTGGGAATTAAACGGTTTATGATGCATATATAACAGTTTTATAATTAAAAAGTAAACTTTTTTCCTTAATCCTCACCATCTACACTTTTCTGATTGACTACAGAATATAAACAAAATTGCAACTTTGCAGTAAGTAATTAGAAACATTAAATAGGGAATTGCAAATGGTCACTATGACCTGTTAGGACAGTAGGAGTCTGCATCAGATCCAATGAACTGCCCTTGGCTCGCAGGGCCCGAGGACACACCACCACCACCACCACCACCACACCAGCGAACCAGGGAAGGGATGCTCCCACATTGCTTGGGGCAAGTGCAGAGCGAGGTGCCCTTACCAGGCAGCAGGGGGTCCTCAATGCACAGCATCGATGGTCTGTACCCGCTGGTCATGGCTTTCATGATCTCTTCTTTGGCAATATAGGCACCTCCTTCTTTTAGTCTAATACCAGTTTTCAAGTAATTAAAATTTCTTCCATAGAGTTCAAAAAATTCTACAAGAAGCATTCCAAGGTTTTCATCAGCTCTCCGGGCATCAATTCTTGGATGCAACTGTAAAAGCAATGGATTCAGGTCACTTCTAAAGAAGACTGCATGTGAAGAAGCCTACTACCTAGTGGTCTCTTCCAGCACCGCTCATGCACCCCCATGGGATGCTCAGAGCAGCTGCGAGGAGGCACTATCAGAGCCTGGAGAGCCATGCTCAACAAAGAGAGTTCAAAAGAAATAAAACCTTCTACCTGAATGTGTGTACTACACTGTAATTCTCTGAAATTGGTAATCCACACAGAAACTTCCTACAAAGAGACATCTGATTAATCACAAGTTCCCAACTACTGATAAGAAAGTGTGCTATCACCTAACTATTTAGTCAGGGCCACTGACCTCTTTTCCCTTAAAATGTCAAAAAAATGACAACAGCCAACACAACAATAGCTGCCTGGTGTGAATGAATCAAAATTATACCTTTCTTTTTTTGTGTCAAATTGGCCAAAAATATATTTCTTGCAGTGCTGCAGAGTTTTAGTAATTAGTTTGTCTGCCAGGAGATGGGAAAGCCTGAAAATCATTGATCTAGATGGCAGAAGTAATTTTAAAGATTCTAATCTTAATTCCATTGTTCCAAAATACCATCAGTAGGGGGCAGTATAAGATTGACAGTACCACAGACAACCAGAATGTGAAAGGATTTTAACTGTGTGTAAGAATTAGTACTGTATCATTGTATTTATAGCAAACTGATATCCCTGCTTGTCAGAGAGATTGGCATCAGCCTCACTTGAGCATCACACTTTAAGTAGGCAATGGACTCCTTCCAAACCTAAATCACTGTCTACTGATACCCTCCTGAGTCTCTGATGTAAGAGACTCACATTTGAGCAACGCAGACCTGTGCTGCCCTCGAGGATAGCCATGAGCTACATGTGGCTATATATATTTAAATAAATTAAGACAAATTAATTAAATATTCTGTTTGTCGGTCTTGCTAGCCACATTACAAGGGCTCAGTAGGCATCTGTGGCCCATTGGCCCATGCTACCTTGGGGACTGGACAGAGAATACTGCCAGGTTCAGCTACATACTGCCATACTGAGCTACACGGGGCAGACATGAAAGAAAAAGTCCCAACAGAAGCACAATTTACAACACAGAGCTCCATAAGGAAATTCCAGAAGTATTTTTAGGGCTCAGGACTTTGACTTCTAGGGATTTGCATGTTCCAAAAGCACAAATGTAGCATTCTTAGTTTTGTCTTATCTTACTCCCTTCCTTATTCCTTGCCTTCTAGTCAAAATCAAACACCTGAGAAATACCCAGGGCAAGGTCAGGTCTTCTTACCTCCATTAGCCATGAGATGAACTCAGGTGCTACAACAGTCACAGCTTTGAGGCAGAAGGGGCAAGGCACGGAGGGGTGTGGACATGACAACGGCAATCCCCCCCATTAGGCAAGGCTCCTGGGGCGACGGGAGCGCTATGAGGGTCCCATGGGGTAGTTCAACAGGAGGCACTTAGCCCAGAACAATAAAAGTAAACAGTAAATAGTTCATATCAGGAATACACGAGGAAGTAAGCGAAGAGAAGGTTGTGTTTAATTCAAAATCATGTCCAAAAACCAGAGAAGAATGGCTATAAGGGCAGCATCATGGAGGGGAGAGCAGAAAACAAGGCAACAGGATGAAAATTGTAAGAAAACACATGGAATTCCATCTTCACCATCCTTAAAGCATCTCTGCAAAGGCAGGCCAAGGCAGTCAAACACTGAAAGCAGTGTGCCCCAGAGTTGTGCTGACAACTAGCAGTATTCCTGATAACGAGAAAATGACCAAATTCTGGACATAAAACCCGCACTAAGCCCAATTCCAAATCTAAAATTAATAATGAACCTGGAGGGAAAGTGTTGTGCAGCTAAAATATAGAGGCAAGATCTTGTAAAAAACAGAATCCTTCACTCAAAATAATATAAATAAGATAATGTTTCAATTAACTTAAAGACTTTTATATTACGAGTATAGTTTATCAGTATATCACAATATTTAACACTTAGGTAGGTTTTCTATTGACAGATTTTTCCCTGGTAAGCAACAAAATAAGGGCAATATATAATTCAAGACAAAATACTGAAGTTCTGTCAATCTGAAAAGAAAGGCTCTTTTCAATATTTTTTACCGTATATGGTATCAAACTTTCCTCTTTTTTTTTTAGATTTTATTTATTTATTTTTAGAGAGAGGGGAAGGGAGGGAGAAAGAGAGGGAGGGAAACATCAGTGTTTGCGAGAAATACATCAATCAGTTGCCTCTCACACACCCCCAACTGGAGACCTGGCCCACAACCCAGGCATGTGCCCTGACTGGGAATCAAACTGGCGACCTTTCAGTTCGCAGGCCAGCACCCAATCCACTGGGCCACACTAGCCAGGGCTCAAACTTTTTTCTGAGATAGATTTTTCAGTATAGTCAAGCACCAGGAAAAATGGTTTTTTATTGTCTATCGAGGTATGAGAGTTTTGTCTCTCAAGACATTGAAGTTTAGATGAACATACACTTAACTGACAACCAGGTAAGTCCTCTAACAGTAAATCAGTTACAAAATAATCTACAAAGGAACAATAAGAAGGGAGCATGAATCAAAATAGGGTTTTACTGTAAGAGCTACAAATCAGTCTCTGCTAAACGAAAACAGTAGTGAAGGGAGAGGAGGACCGCCAGGACCCGCACGTAAGCGGGGCAGACACTGAGGAAGAGGCTACTCCCACCTGAGTCTCGCTAGAAGCGTTCTGGAGAGAAAGCATACTCACCTGTAGAAAGCTAATGGCCATTAAAATTAGGCTGTATGAGCTAATCCCACCGGTAAAAACTTCATTCAGGTCCCTCTGCAGGAGGAACTGTTTCAATACTAAAATCAAGTAAGGCAGCAATGAATATTTCTGTAAATTCCAAAAGAAAAATATTGACTGGTTAGTTCATACACCTTTGTGAACCTCTTACAGAGCAATTTTACATGGCAGGAAGGAAAGCCTCCCCATCTTCCTGCCCCTTAGAAACCTCTAGGCTAATGACACTCAAACCGGAGGGCCTGAGAGTAAATTCCATGAGGGACTCATTAAGATCCCATTGGGGAGCCCCTCCCCGGATTATGAGGCAGGCTACTCTGCATGAAGAGAAGCTCAGAGAATGAATGAGCACATTCTTTCAAATACTTCCCACGGCATGCTGCATGCCAGGTGGAGGTCTATGCAGGCAAAGGGGTGGGGGATGCGGCAGTGAGCGAGGGAAGGAGGGTTGGTCTTGGGACCAACACAAGAAACTTCAACACTCAGAAGCACTCAAGAGAAAAGCAAGAAGGGGTCAAGGGGGGACAGTTCATGAAGTAGGGGACAACAGTAGGATGAGTGGCTGGTCCTCCGGTGGGGAGAGCAGGGTGAAGATAACAAGGAAATGCAGACTGGAGAAGGGGTGGGGGACAGTGGAAACTTCTGTTGTTTTCAAGTCTGTTGAAGTAAAAATGAGCCTTCAAACAGGACATGATGCAGAAAAAAGGGAAACAAAAGGAGCAATGTCCCTGAAACTGTGGGAAGAGGCAGTACCCAGATTACAGGTGCTGGGTGGCCTCTATCAAGGATGTCACCATTTCCACTGTAACAGGAGGGAAGACCATCTGTTTAACTGGTCAGCGTCCAAAATCGGTCCCCTCAATAAACAAGTCTGCTCTGCCATTTTCAGGCTCAAGACCAAGTAAGTAAATTTAAAGTGTGTCATGATGCATTCACCATCCAGTGGGCCCTGGACTCCCTTGCAAATCAGGCACACGGAGCTGCAAGGATGGTCATCTTGTCACAACCGGAAAGAACATTTCCCAGAGCTCTCTAAAAGGACACTCAACTTTATGAAATGGTTAGCCAAGGAAAGTAAATCTGAAGAACAGCTAAATAGTTTCAAAGTTACTATTCAATATTCTTTCCCTAGAATAATATTGTAGGATAAGTAATTCAAGTGCACAGTCTCTATTATAATCGACAGTTTAAAGATTTTAACATTTATAGGAGAAACAATACCCCACGTAACATCTTAAGTCCCTGATTTTTACTGTGCTAACTTGCTGAGAGCAGCACCTTCATATAATTCTTGATGAACTCCGCTGCCCGGACTCCAGTCTCCATGTTGAAGCTGATGTCGACTTTAACCTCAGTCTCCTGGTCTGTGAGTTTTATTA
The DNA here is from genome assembly GCA_007922815.1 of Macrotus californicus. Lineage (NCBI taxonomy): Eukaryota > Metazoa > Chordata > Mammalia > Chiroptera > Phyllostomidae > Macrotus > Macrotus californicus. The sequence continues at coordinate 39,456 of VMDR010002030.1, read as the reverse complement.
TTGGTACCTGCAAAAATTTAATTTGAAAAATAGTGCTTCAATATGCAGCAGTCTTCATGATCAGCCATGAAAATATTTCCAAAGTTGTACAGAGATGCTTTTGAACAATTATTCACAAAGTGGGCTTAGAGAGTAAAGAAAAGGGACTTTGCCAGGGCTGACCTCATTAGTCCCTGGAACCCAAGACTACCACCCTTAGTCCCGCCCACAGCCCTGCCCAGCCCTGCTGGCATGACTCAGCACCTTGCCAGTGCCCGAGCATCAATCACAGACACCATGTGCTTCTGCCAAGGGGGTGGGGGCAAATGAGAACAGGTGCCTGGGGGAAGGAGGAAGAGGGGTGGAAGGCCCAGACTGCACAAGCCTGCCCACCACGAGCAGAGGCCAGCTAAGTCCTGGTACCACCACGAGGGCCTGGTGGTGGGAGGAACTCCTGGTCCCCAAAATATGCTTGCGGGAATTTCTGAAAACATTCAAACTAAATTCAAAGCCATTTTTATATTTATAATTTGTACTGATGCTGCTTCTCCAAACAATTTTACTTTGGGTTTCAATCTTTAAAACAAACTAAAAAAATTTTTTTTTCTAAAAATCAGAGAATAAAAGGCCATTTTGGAAATACTCATCTCATCAACTAAAATTATCACCAAAAGGCACTGAAAACTGGCCTCATCAAAAATGCCCAAGCAACTACTCAGATCACCCCCCCCTAAAAAATTGTGTTTTTCCAGAAGAAAAGTTAATGTTTTATTTATTCCAGCTAAGGAATAAAAAGGAAGTTCCCTTCACCAAAACAATCAGGATCTAGGTAAAGGTTTGAAATGTCTGGAAGTCAATACAGAAACACTTCTCAGCACACAGCCTGATCTACAATGCTCACCTGGGGCCCACTGCCAAGGACACTGGGCTAATTACCTAACCTCTCTGTGCCTCAGTTTCCTCACCTGTAAAATGTGAAAGATAATAGTTTCTGCCAACAAGACTGGCTTGGAGGATTACCTGCGGCAATACCTGTGAGTGGTTTTAAAAATGGCTAAAACTAATCCAGGTGCTAGAAGGCAGGGGAGCAAATGGTTCTACTACATGAGCAAGAGAAAGCCCCCATCTTAATTGCTGACAATATTCTTACAACTAAGAAAATTTACTCTGGCTTCAGATAGGGTGAAACAAAATTTAAAAATGAAACGACAGCCTGAAGTACAGGTGAGCTAACAACTGTCACACACAGGCAAGTAACTTACAGTTCCTGCACTGTCTCTAATCTCGGACTTACAGGGCCCTTGGCCAGCACACTGCGAAATCAGTCTCCTCTTCCAACTTCTCCCCAATAAGAGGGTTTTCATAAGTCTGTATTTTTAGAGCAATGAAAGGAACAGGTAAGCTTTTCTTTCTAAAGTCTAACTTGGCAAACAGTCATCTTTTTCCAGGTAATAAAAGCCATGGTTTAGTCACTCAGTCACAGGCTCCAGAAAGGGCAGCAACTGCACGTCCTGTCTCAGACACTAAATGCCCTGTCCTCACACACCATAACAGGTCAACAGCAATGTGCTCTCGTGCTGGGAACAGCGGGATGCTCTCACAACTTGCAGTTCAGACTGTCATTGAAGACGGTGACCCCAACTATGGGAAAACAACGCAGAAGCACATTTATACCACAAATAGAGAAGTCTTTAGAAACGTAACCAGTACCTGCTGTAGACAACCTCAGTGAATCATAGAGGCATCAGGGCAGGCCCACACTTACTGTAGCTTTGTCCAGGACTTTGATGGAGCCTGGCTCAGCCACGTTGTGCTTCCTCAGGGCCTGCTCCAACAGCTGGAGAGGAGGACGCTCCCATTTTCCAAAGACCACTAAGTCAATGTCACTGGACAAAAGAAAAGTGGCTGTGAGCTGCTCACCTCGCTATGCAAGAACACAGGTATGTGGGGTGGGCTGGTGCCAAGGTGCACATGATCCCACCTCCTTCAAGGGCCATAAGCAACCTCATTATGCATATCCCTCTCAGGGAGAGGAAATGCAGCTTATGAAGTATTTGTAACATAAAGACTGGAAGCAAAAAGGCTGACAGTCTCCCAACATTACTGTGTAATAAGGGACTGAAATAAAGTGCCTGCCCCTCTTGAGGTTTCTGTGTCCTTACTTCTGTGCTGTCTACACTGGATCACTCTTGCTGACCCGGGAATCCTGGACAACTCGAACCTGTTCAGTTCCACACCGGCCCTGCCAACGCCAACCCTGAGATTGTAGCCTGAGATTATAGCCTTTTTAGTCTCCAAATGCTAACAATGGGTTAACAAAAAAAATAGACTTTTAATGAAACAATGTACATTAAACTGATTTGGATATTAAAAGAGTCCTTGATGGGGAAACACTGGAGAATGACTTTAGAATGCAAACTTGTTTGACATTTCTCTATCAAATAAAAATCCTAACAAAGTACTATTTAATTAGAATTTTGCTTGAATCTTCATTAAAACAAAAGATCAATTTTTCAAAATGTATCCAAAAATATCAGAATGTTTTCTACTGCATTTCCCCCCCCAGGCCTCTTACTCATCTTCTTTATGCCTCTAGTGTCCAGCACTTTTGTACCCCATCAAATTAAGTACAAGAGGGAAAATACAAAGCAATCAATTATAATAGCAAATTAAATTTTATTTCCTGCAATTTCCCCTCTGTGTTCCATAGTCTTTTCCTTCAGCTCATACCTCTAGCCTTAGATTTGAATACAAGGAACCTACTCTGAGCCCTGAATACAGAGAGAGGCCCCACCATGCCCCACCCCCATAAACATAAACACAACCGGCACTCACCTTGTTGGAAGATAGAGACCAGTACTGAAGCTGCCAAAAATCTGGACCTGAAAGAGAATGACTGTCTCAAACAGGCGGCAATCCAGTCATCCCTCCACCACTTCTCACTGAAAGAAAGACCTCACTCCTACTCCTGGGGAAAGTTAAAACTGATCCACACATCAGCGGACACAAACACAACCCAACAAGATCTTCTTCACCTTTAAATGAAAGACCTGTCCTGAGAAGAAATTTTTAAAAACTCAAAATTAAGAGGCAAAACAATTACTGGCCTCACTCACACCTGTCAAAGCCAAGGACTTTTTGGAGCTTGTTCAAACCTTCCAACAATTTCTAAACCCAAAGCTTGGACACAAAGGCAGGGGACTATCCCAGGGCACGGAAGTTTAAAGCCTAGGATGTAAGTCACTGTAAAAGAGGAGGGGAATTGAGTTGCTTCCTGGCTCACCGGGCACACACATGCCCTTCAGCAGCCCAGCTCATCTCCATCACTGGTAGGTCAGCAGTAACAGTCACTGGTCACCAGTAGGGCAGGCTGACCGATTAGGACGGGAGACTGTGGGTCGGCTGCTGCATCTTGGTCAAAGGACGTGTTCAGCGCCTGCACCAGGCTTTAGAAATACCCGTGGCCCTCACCTCAATGGACACTAGTTCATTTACTGTACGAGTGATGTGTGAGGAAACACTTTCAATTTTCACAAAAATTAACTCATGCTACGATGAATGGTGGGGGAAGAGGTAAAATTTCTGACCTTAAGGTAAATTTAAAAGGAAAATAATCACACCACTCCAAAAACCCTTCCACTAAACCTGTGGTCCTCACACTTGGAATGCATCAGGACCACACACAGGAAGGCGTGTCAGACACAGACCCCTGCCCCACCCCAAGGGGTTGGACTCTGGCGGGTGCACTGCCAGCCAACTTCCAGCTGAGGTGCTGCCACCTGGTCCAGGACCACACTTGGAGAATACCTGCCTTGGGCCAGTGAGACACAGGTCTGCACAGACACAACAGACACGTTACAATCTCAGGTGCTCATGTTTCCTTGTACGTACACAGAAGTGCAAAGACTATACTCACATCGGCCGTTGGCCAAAGATCTTTAACCACAGTTTCAATCCGTTTCACCACCTCTCTTCTCATGGCTGCTTCTTCAGGACAAGGGGACATGAAGTTATAAAAGTCAATTATTTCCTCATGAAGTCTAGTGGACAAAAGAGAAAACATACTAGAGTTACAATGGAACTTAACCACACTTTTCACCATTTCATTAGATCTGCATGACACTACAATGTATTTCTGGCCACTCACAACCCAGCTTCTCTTCTCTTCTCAAAGTACCTACTGAGCACTCTGTGATGGACCAATGAATTCCACAGTTGTTTAGCACCGCAGATTGACACAAGTGAACTTCGTTAATACTGTCTACCAAAACTTTTGATTGGCATTTTAAGAATTATCCAAAAAAATCATTTCAGTGACCTTACATTGAGAAACAGAGAATTCCACCCATGAAAGATGGAAGACAACTCCAGCTGATGTGTCACAGTAAAACACGTCACCCCAGGCATGTCACCCGAACTCTGATGTGCTCTGAGCCATGGCACCTCTGGTGCCCAGGCTAAGCATGGATGGTCTGACACTGGTGAGGTACAGGGACATGCAAGACAAGGAAAACGTGTGCTCAGCAAGCCTGAGAGTTAAGTCTCAGCAGTCAGGCTCTGCCCTCCCACCCACTGACTACATATGTGCTGGGTCTAGTGTCCAGTGCCTCCCAACCTTGTTACACAGAAACACTGTCTCTGGAGGCAGAAAAGCCCCACTGACCTCAACACACAAGTGTTTTCTCCTTATGACTCAGACACAAGGATGTCAACAACCAAACGCATGTGGGCAGGTATGGCCCTCCCCTCCTTTCCTAACAAAGGTCTTCAGCAGAGAGGAGTGAGTTCCAAAGGCCACCTTACAACACCTCACCTCTGCCTTAAAAGTCACTTCTGTCACTCTCAGCCCCATGGGCAAAAAGCCAGTCCTGTGGGGGTGGCAATGACTTGTGGAGTTAAGTTTCAGGGCCAATGACCTGCTCCACAGAGTCCTTCTGGAGGAAGGAAAGACAGCCATCCTCCGCTTCTTTGAGAGATTAACTAAAGGGAGGGGAATGAGCCAACCCTAGAAGTTATAACAAATCAAATTCACCTGCTTCCAACTTCGTTTGGAAAAGCAACTAAAAGACAAAACAAAAGTAGCTCAATAATAATGTTGTAATAATAATGTTAGTTCAATAGCTAGCAAAATAGTCTACATAACAGCAGGCAATACTTCTTCACAATACTTCTTTAATGTCAAGTTACAAAGATAAGGAGCATCATATTATTTTATGCATTATATGGGGCTCTTGTTTAAGTCTGACTTCAATTTTCTTACCTGAAATACTGCCTCCCCTACCCCCAAAATTCATTTGCAGTGACCATTCCTGACATTCTCAGCAGGTCTGAAGGCTACTCGAGGCCACTGAAAGCACAGAGGGTACTCCAGCAGGAAATAAATCCTCAACACTCTTGTTCATGGTGTATCCACAATCTCAGGCCATCACTGGAACCTAATTTTGTTCACCATGTTTAACTTAAAAAAAAAAAAAGCCCTGACCCAAGCACACTGCCAATTTAGCCAGCAAGGATCCATTTTTTTAATAAATCCAGAAAAGTAGAAAGTCATGCAACACTAAAAGGCAGTATGTTTTCCAAAATATCTAACTCCAAGATATTGAGGGTAAACCTTCTATTGTTTCAACAGTTACTGAGCACCAACTACACACTAAGCATTTAACCATATCTCTTCCAGCAGCTCAGCAGACATGTTAAAGTCTGAGGTGTTACCTAAAATCCCCGACCATTTGGAAATGTTGTTAGTAGGACTAGATGTATCTGGTTAGCAGGTTCATGCCCACACCAGTGAAGAACCACCGGTGACTCCTCCCCTCCTGGCAGGACCTGGCTGTAGACAGCCGTCTGGGAGGAGCACTGGCCTCCCTGTGAGAACAGTCTGTGCTACGGACCCAGCTGTCACCCTGGGTGAGAAGTTAGTATACCTGAAGCACGAAGGGCATATGCTCTCCTGCACCTCTTAGTTCTGTCTGGTAACAACAGGGGTAGAGAAATTTAGAGACAAAAATTAAGATATGGGCCCAAAGTCATGGAAGAAGAATACTAAGGACAGCGTGCTAACATTCTCTCCACGTCCCACAAACGTAATACATTAAATCATCTTGTCAACGGGGCACTCCAATTTGCCAAATGTCACTGCAGGTCTGCGCTTGCAGAGTAGAACATCCTGTCAACGTTCTCTCAGGTTGTACACATCTGAAATAACAACAGGAGACAGACCCTCCTCGGCTTCCCAGGACCCTGGACGTACAGGACAGGAAAGGCGCGAAGGGAACACTGCCCGATCTAAGCAGCACTCAGTTTTCTCGCGTCTGTTGACTGGCTCATGACATAGAGGGATCGTCTAACACCACCCCTCGCTGATATTTTAGGAGAAATTAATGATGGGGTCTCAGCATGCTCACATTCCCAGAGCAGGAAGGTGCCAAGTGGGACACACAGGCCTCCTGATTTCAGTGGTGTGTTCGACCAGTAATACACACTGACAATACACCTATCTGAAATATGTACTAACATGGATCTCAGAGCTAGCAACTGCTCTAACAAACACTACATGTAAGAGTATTTTGGCTCTGCCTTCTGGGAATAGAAGAGATACTGCTGGGTAGCTGGCTAGACTAGCAGGTTTTCGCTGGCCAAGCCCCACTGGCCCTACCTTGAGGCAAGCTGGGGCCTTGAAGGCACTGCATGACTCCTGGAACCACCAGAGGACTGTGTGGCTCTGGACTGTGATGACACCTTCGATACAGAAAGACAAAGGAAGGCTAACAGCCATCATGACCTCTGGGCAGACTTGAAAGCTACCACGGCTGCCTCCTCCTGCTGGGGCTCTAGGGGGAACCCTCAAAGGAGAAAGGACCCACCAAGGGTGAGAGGCAGGGGAAGCAGGCAGTAAGGGAGGGCTGCAGTTCAGCCCCAGAACAACTGTGGAATCAGAGCGATCAAGAGAAGTCACAGGACAGGGGACGCAGTGCCCTTTCCCCGCACCCCCCTGCATTCTTCAGGGCCAAGTAAGTGGTAATGGACTGGAGTCTGTCTCCACCCAGGGAAGGCAACCTACCAACCTCTAGGACAAATAGGGCTCACTTGCCCGCTGCCTGATCTCCAGCACCCGAACAGTGTTTGCTCACGTCAAGCATTCAATAAGTATGTGTGGAATGAATCAAATCAAGTTTTGACAAATATTTTGCTATGACCTTGTCATTTAAAATCTACATTACCTACAAAATGACATAAAAAATTAATATTCCAAGAAATAATATTTTATGCCTGTAGTGGCTAACTTGATTTGTTAGGAGAACCTATTTAAATGGCTGACTGTCCTTTTACAGATATTAACAGTGCTAAATAAAACAGCTTGGATTACTTTATTCAATACCAACATTACAAGTAATTTTCATCACTTTAAGAAAATGCATATTTGGGTAAGAACAATACACTTTGACAATTGGGTGCTACCAGCCATGTGTCCAGCCACCAGCACTAGATACAACACCAGTCATTTTATTAATCTATTACTTCCCATATTGAATATACCCATACACTCAGTTTCCCAGTTTCCCAGAATTATGTCCATATAGAGTTTTGAAAATTTCTTCTCAAAAACAAAAATAAGGAAGCTTACCCTTCTCACACATCAAAATCTCAAAAGAATTTCACAGCTGACAAGATATCAACATAAAAACTACACTAAGTCACCTCACTCACAGATAATTTAGCCATCAGTTATCTCTTATAGCCAGACCACTAGAATTCAGTCTGCAAATCTCCCAAGAAGCATTTCCAGGCTGTGACCATCATAGAAAAATCTCTAAAATGAATCACAGAGATGGCATCTCAAAACCAGCAAGAAACCACGATCGTCTCTCAGGAGGCCCTGGGACACCGTTCCAACCCTACTCAAGGGGCAGAGGCTGCTGACTGCCCACCTGGTGTGCTAACAGGGCACATGGACCATCCTCTCCAGCAGATCCAGACAGAAGCTACCAGGAGACTTTCTCAGAAGGTTTCTTAAGGAGGTAGTTCCCACAGCCCTTTTGCCTTCCCCTTCCTCAGTCCTGGAGCGCTGACCTGTGGCTGGGCTCCAGAACCACAATCCCCATGTGGCTCTGCGAACAGTGGTCAGGTGTGCAGCCAGCAGGCAGGCCAACTCCCAATGGGATTACATCACCATTACTCCTTTACTTTTGTTCTTTGTAGCCAAAACTAACCCTCACCAAGCAGCCTAAAAACAACAAAGTGAAATTCCCACCTTGTTCTATATTTGAAAATGTCACAGACACATAGTTAAAATTAAAATTTTTACCTGCAGAAAATCAAAAAGAAGAAGAAAGTAACCACAGGGAACCGTTAGCTATCTCCAACTTGGAGGACTGTCCCAGCTCCAATTAAGACACAACAATCACAATGCAAAAATTGATAGACTCCAATAACTACAAAGAAATTCTATCAAAAACGTGTTGAGTATAAACAAATTCAAAAGCAAACAACAACCACACATGACAAAAATAGGAAGGATCTGACTCTGCAGAAAGGACAGTCCTCCCACGAAGCACACGGAGACCTAGACCTGGCACGCCCTGGAAGTTGGCCATTTATCCACCTCCGAGCCCCCTGCGATTCCACGTCTGGAAACCGGCGCTAACAAAACACTGAAACGTGCACGAGAGTCTGTAAGGCGTGCTCACTGCAGGGCTGTTGGTCATAAGGACAGTCCCACATGAGGAGATGCTGTCCACTCATTAAGAACAAGACAGATGCATGCACTGATATGGAACAATCTCATGACAGACCCTGCATAAAGACAAATGAAAGACACGGCCCCATTTACAGATGAATGTTCAGCCGTGTATGCACGTGAACACACCACAGGCCTAAAGACCACATTCCCACAGGGCTTCCTCCCGGGGACCGAGAGGAGCTGGGCGAGAGAACACGCACTTTCTACTGCAGACACCTTTGCACTGCTTGAGTTATTTTTACAAGAACGTGCTCATCATACACACAAATTTAAAAATGAAAAGGAAAAAAGATAATTACACTTGTTAGAAGACAAACAATAAAGGCATGCACAAAAGTTCACCCATGAGAATATTCATGACATCATTGCTTATATTTAACATTTGGAAATAGCAAAATGTTAAGTACAACACAAAACAAGTCAACTATATTTCTATTCACAAGATTACTTGTGGTTTTGGTATTCTTTGTGCTATATGCATTTTCTAATTTTAACAATGAATATAGATTCCTTAATTTAAAAAAAAAAAAGGAGAAGAATATCAAGTTAGTCAGGCTTCTAACCCCTGATGCCCTCTCCCATTCCAGCTAATAAGAAGCAGTGCGCTGAGAGAGTATGATCATTCCGCCTGGGTGTGGGAGATGGAGGCCAGGCCCTAGCAAAAACGTGAGCAGCAACGCACAGGCAAGCAGTGCTGCACAGCGAAAGGAGAGACGAGCCCATGTCAATCTAGCAGGGTGCTACGGAGAGGACTTCCTGAATGGAGCACTTGGAATGTGACAACTGAGGACCAGGGTTTTTAATTTCCTTATCTAAACAGTCATACGTGGCTACCATCTGGAATAGCACAGTTCTGGCTGTTTCTTCCTTAACTCAACCCAAGACAGCTGAGTAACGCTGAACTCAAAAGAAGGCTGATGTGGGCAGCCCCTCTAGAACACATTTCTTGAGGCTTTCCAAACTGGATGAACGGCCTCCAACTCCTCTCCCAGATCCTTACTCCTTCCATTCATCTTTGGAGGCAGAGAAGCCAAGAAAATAGGAAGTAGCTCCCCACAGAGAACGCCAGGCCTGACTTGAGCACCTCTCACCACCTGCTCACACCCTCCAGGAGACCAAGCCAAGTGATAAAACACTTTCTAGTGGGTCTAGAGACTCTCTCTCCAAGCTTTCTCTAAAATACACATTTTAAAATCTTAGACCTAAATGTGGACAAATAAGAGTAATATGAGTCGAAATTAAGCATTATAATTTTGATATAATTTAAATACAATACTTACTGCTACAATTTTGAAACTATGGTTTAATAGTTTAACTAGATGTTAGTAACAATGGTGCCCAATTAGGGCACTTTGCAAAGTAACTGATGGAAATGAGCAAAGCACAGACTATTCCATTATCACTAAAATGCACTTTTTTCTTAACATTTAAATGTGTCATGTATGAGTTCAGCTGCATGCATCAGAACAATCAATGGCTGAGCATCAGATCAATTTAAAATTAAAAGCTTTTCTTTCTTCATGGTACATTTCACAAATGTGCATCTTTTAACATCAGTTAAAGGAAGTTGCCCCTATGAAACTTATTTCTGACCCACTAAAAACCATTTCAAATAGATCAACTTTTTGCAAGCAATGGCACTTTAGATCCAACAGAAAATGAGAATTAGATGTTGACCACAAGGCATCTTGGGGAGGCAGCAAGAGGAACAGCGAGGACCCAGTGGGGCGTGAGGCCTGCCCTGCCACTCTCCAGCTATGGGGCCATGAACAAATTCCACAAACCACCCTCAAGGCTGAAAGGCCAGAGCACAGACCGCTGTGGGGCTGAAAGAGACCATGCCAGGGGAGCAGAGATTCCGAATGCCCTGTAGTGGTGCTTCGGCTCATCTTAGGTTACCAATGTGGACACGCATGGGGGAAAGGTTTGCTGTCGTGTGTAGAAAGGAGTACCGCAAGCACTGAGACGTGAGTGCAGCTCACCTCCAATGGCTTATCTCAGAAGGGGAATTCTGAGACTCCAGTGATGACCACTTGCCCTTGCAGACCAGGTACGACTTTGAGATTCAATTTGGAAGTATCTCAGATTGACATGTCATAATGGAAATAGGGTTGAATGATTAATTTTCTGGTTATTTAAAATGATGAGACCAGAGTTTTCAGTGAATTTGTTTTAATCACAAAACTTCTGGAGAATAGACTTCTGAAGCATTATTTTCTAGGGCACTTTTAAACTAGACATTCTCATCTATAATGGCTCTCTTGTAAGAGCACAGACCCATTCAAAAGGTAATGACTGACTTCTCAATTTTTAGTACGGTATATTTCCTAAATTAATTTCTGCTTTTAGTAGCAAATACAAGATCAGCAATGTTTTAGTATCTATCCTAGGATGTATCTGGTATATGGTTGCAGTAAATATTTATAAAAGCCACTTAAGAGCTGTTTTAAAGAGCGCAAGATGGATTACTCAGTTAGAGAACCAAACTATCTAATTTCATAGCTAATGAAGCTACTGATGAAAACGGATGACCATTTCAGGGGATGATTTTTGATTTTAGAAGCTCAGCTGGTGGAGTTCATGGTTCCCAACAGTGTCTAAATTTGAATCAAAGCCAGGTAGGTCTGGCTGGCTCTGAAGGGGTGCAAGGAGGGGAAGCATCCCTAATTCCTCCCTGTTTCTGTGACTCCCCCACCTGGAAGACTTGGTATCCAGTCCCAAGCAGAGCTGGCTCCCCCATGCCAACCTCCCAGCTCCCACTTCTAATCTGTAAGTTGTTGAAAGGTGACCTCTTTGTACTTGACCAAGGAGGACAACAATATGTGTTTATAATAAAACTGTGGAAACAAAAGGGGCAAAGGAAACACTCCAATCGGTTAGGAATGCTGGTCTGGTCTGTTCAGTGAGGGGGAAGCCTGTTCGCCTGGACCGTAAGTCCCATGGCTGCTTCTGAGCAAAGCTATGGTCAGAGTTCAGATTTTATTCATGGTTTTGTTAAGGAAAGAGAGAAGCCAGCTGAGTGCAGGCACCCTCCTCTGGTGTGCTTACAAGAAGTCTCAGCACCTGAAAACCCACAAAATGGGAGCTGTGCTCTACAGCGTGAACACGTCCAACACCTTTCCACCTCCCTGCACTCTAGAGCTCACCACACTGGTCCCCACAGTCCTCGTCCCCACTGTTAGTCACATGTCATCCTGTTAACCACGTGAGGTAGCTTACCTTTAACATCCCCCAGGAACCTGGTCAATTCCAAATGCTTGGGGAAAAAGAGGCTTTTCCATTATAATGTGAAAAGCAACAGAAAATGCTAGAAACTGTCTTCAACTGTGACTCTCCCTCTCCACTCACTCCAACTACTCTTAAAAACTTCAAAAGCTTTAAAAAGCCAGTCATTTCTCTGAAATTGGTGCTCCCTTTCCTCAGGCTCCACAACATTCATTGTCTTTTTTGCAAAACCATGCCTTAGTTAAAATATTTGGAGTTACCTACTGAAGTTTCATAGCTTTCAAAGCACAATCCGATGCACTCATAGTGCGAGGACAGATTCAGAGCCCACTCTACCACACAGATACGGTCTGAGTCAGTATCCTCTTCACTAACTAGAGAGAATGGGCTGCTAAGCAAATGAGGGAATGAGTGGCTAAATCACTTCTGTTTTCAAGGGTAGGCTATCCTCTTTAAAGTACCTATTTACTAATACAGTTAATGAGCTAATTATAAATCACTTTTATTTATTTTTAATCAATTAATATCTGCTCTAATTATTTAGAAAACCCTGCATTAGGCCTTCAAGTTTGTTTTGTTTTAATCTAAGCTCAAAAGTGGAAGGAAACTAAGTGAAACTGCAAATCAGAGACCTCATGTGTTTCCAGAGATTCTTGTAGGTTGTCGTGTGGGAGCTGCCAAGCCCGGGCTCCCATCAGCCTGCTTTCAGTCTGCTCTTCAGCTCTCACCACTCCTCAGACACGTACCTGTGCACCTCTTTCTCCAGAGGGGCTTAAACAAAGCTACAGGTGTGCATGGTTTTAAAATGTTAATGGAAGAATGAGGCCCTTGGAAGAAGCTGCTGCAAAGAGAGGGCCTGAGAGCTAAGCAACAGACAGGAGGAGGGTGCACCTCCTAAGAGAAGAAGCCGACAGGAGTTGAGCTGGGAGGGCACTGCTGGTGTCGGGCAGGGCAACGCTAACCCCATGGTTGAAAAGGCTAAGACCAACTACCATTCACAAAACAGACTGGACAGAAGGGCTCTGCAGCTTTGGAATCACCAATGCAGTAACCATGATCCATGCAATTCAGCCCCTAGCAGGAGTGAGTTTACTACTCTCCCCTTCCCTTCAAGACCTTTCCTGGGATCACGTTGACTCCTGGTACAGGGAGATGTCCAAGTGCCTTTCAGAACCTGAAGTGACAGAAGCAGAGGAAATGACACCCTTCTGCCCTAGCAGAGCAAACCCAAGCACTGCAAATGCCAGCCAAAAGCACACTGGCTCCACTTGGAGACCAGAGAAACAATCTCTTCCCCTCAGAACAGAAAGCAAGAACTCAGATACCTGAAGCATATGATTAAGCCATGGCAGAGTATTTAATTGAGTGCCTTTCTTCTGAACCCAGTGCTGGAGAAGATGTGCTGACACATTTCTACAGAGGGAACTCCGGGAAGGCACCTGGGAGCTTCCCACAGACCAGGATGAAGCCCACTCTGGCACCTCACAAACTGAGTGAGCAAACGTTGCAGGGCGGGGGTTACAACTGCTCAGAATCATTACTATGCCATTTTGCATTATAACCCCAAGGAACACCCCCTGCCACAGGCATCCACCAGAGCCAGCACAGCAGAAGCATCCCGTTTGCTTAGCATGTCCTCAACCCACCACGGGGCAAAAATTACCAAAGGGCCTAAATCTCCTGACAGTGGTACCCCAAGGAACCCACAATGCAGTGAAGAGGATTACAGCCAGGCAGTCTGCGGGGCACAAGGAAGGAACCAGGGAGGCACTTTGCCGAACTTCCTCCTGTGTTGGCTCAGGCCACCTGCCACCCAGCCTCGCATGCCATTAACAGCACAGTTACAAACCACTGCAGGCCACCTCTGGGGTGCTCAGAGGGAGCTACACGGCTACATCTGAAAACCAGGATCCCCAAGCCTTACTTACTACCTCGAGCAGTTGAATCGGTTTTGAAAATAGTTCTATTTTCCATCATCTTTGCCAAGATCCTTACCCTAGATGGGAAGGTAAACTGGGATAATCTTTTGAGAAAGCAAGATGTAGTAAGAGTCTGATAAAATTAATATTCTGAGATGTTACACATTACTATTCACATTACCAGCGTTTTCATTAAAGCCACCCAAGTTGTCTTTGAAGCAAATACTATTGCCTCCAATTTAGAAACTAAGTATCCATCAGACAGATGGTAACTGACCCAGGATCACACGGCAGGACTCAAACCCAGAGCCCTGTAGCTTTCCAGCTTGAGTGTTTAGCCACAGAGCTGGGAGGCCACAGTTAGGGGGCCCAACATATGGAAACATGAGCAAAAGCTCACTGTAGTCCCTTTATAAGAGTGAAAAGTTATAAATATAACTTCCTAATTATTTATTATAAATAATGTCCATCCATACAATATTTTAAAAATTGTTTATAAGAGCTTTTCAATGACAGGAGAAACTACTTATCTAGAATTAGATTTAAACAACAACCAAAAAATCATACAAAATGGTATCTTTGCAACATATTTAAAGAAGCATTAAAAATAATAACAAAATATGCCCAAGTGCTAGCAGGAAAATTATTGGTTTCTTTTCCGTATTTTCCAGATCTCTTCCATAAGTACATTATTACTTTTATAATCATAACCAAAACAAAGTGTTATCATGTCAGCTTTACTAACACTGACCTTACCTTCAAAGGTCAAAGGGCAGATATTGCTGTGCTTATCTAAAGATTTCTTTAAGAATCTGACCAGTGTGACTTGGCTGGGGCATTGTCCCGGAACCAAAAGGCTGCGGGTCTGATCCCTGGTCCCGTGTGTATGGGAGATAACCAATCAATGTTCTCTCTCCCTTCCTCGGTTACTGGTTCAGTAAGCTGCCCCCACACCAGCTCCCCCCCGAGAAAAGACAGCTCTTGAAGAAGCTACCCCACAATCCCAGAAAAACCTCTGCAGATGTGGAAGATGGAACCCAGTGGAGATGTGAGTGAGCAAGGCGCAGGGGGTTGTCCCCAGTGCCCCATCTCTCTGGCCATGCCTCACCAGCTACAACAGGCTTTTCTCTCCTTTGCCAGCTCTCATCAAAGGCACTGCTGACAGAGGGCTGAGCTGAGCATAATTCTGAGACTGCAGTCAGAAGAAGAAAGCTTAAAATTTACTAGTGACACTATCATCAATATTCTTATTATTAACTGAGAATTACCACCTGCTGACTCTGTCCAGGCGCTACTTGACACACTTCACCAAGTATGAGCTGATAATGACCTTTATCGCCCAGGTACAGACAGCTCAGAGATTAAACATCCTGCCTGAGCAGCATGTTTGGAGCGGGACAGCACCGCTACAGCATGTGTCTCTCTGCTGCTGAAAGCACTCCATGGAGTCTCCCTGTCTGCTTCCCGCAGAACTCTGGGATCTCCGAACCCTGCTCTACCTCTACCACGTTAAGCTGCTCCTTCCCTACCAGCTACTTGCCTGGCCCTGACCATTTAATAGCAACATCAGATAGGCACAGCCTCTCACCAGTGCCAGTGCTGCTCTCCTGATGGGACAAGTCACCCCGAAGCCCCTCAGAGCAGGAAAGCCCATGGAACACCCCTGGTGGAGATACTGACCTTCCACATCACCAAAACTGGAAAAGCACTCGATATAACCCATGTCCCGTTCTAGGCACCTGTGGATATGCACACAGTGGGCATTACCAAAGAGGGAATTAAACTTGCTTCAGATTTCTCCAGAATATTCAAAGCCAGAGACACCAGGGACATGTAGCAGCTCTGAGGCAGAGAAACCTGTCACTAAGGCACACAGCAGGCTTCAGGAAACATGGCACCAATCAGCTCCTCTTTAGAAAATTGGCCAATTAACACACAAAACAAAAAGATACTGACAAGTGGAAGGGCTGGAGCTGGATGGATGCCCAGGCCCCAGGCAACTTAGAGGGTCTCAGTGCGAGGACCATGGCTCCTGGCAAAAGTGAAGCACGACGCAGGGTTAGAGCCAGAGGAGCACGTCTGCTGAGTGCGAGGAAGGCGCAAGACCCTGCAGAGCTCATACAGCACACAAAGGCAACAAAGACGGCACCACACCGACGAGCCCTGCCAGGCCAGACTCGCCCTCAGTGAAGCGCTCCAAAAATGGGGATCACGCAAAAAACTCTGAGATCTGAAAGAGTCCCCATAAAAGTCCTGGTGGGGAGCATGAAGTCTACGTAAACACAAAACCAAGACTAATCAGTAAAGACTGGAACTCAGTGTAATTAAGTGCATTCTTCCTATTTATCTCTCTGCTCTATAGGTCCAGTGGTTAGAAAGATGGGCTGTGGGTCATGCGACCACCTGGACGCCAACACCTCCTCTGCACCTACCAGCAATGTTTGAGCCTAGGCAGGCCGTTTCGCCAAGCCTCACTTCGTGTTCTGCTAGGTGAAAAACGAGCTTCTCCCTGTCCTGGGAGGGCTGCAGGAGACACTGCATAGTCACGGGGTGTCCAGACTTGTGGCGTCTCTGGGCCACACTGGAAGAAGAAGAGTTGTCTTGGACCACACATTAAATACATTGCAACACGTAATCACACACACACACAAAATCTAATAATGCTCTAAGTAAATTTATGATTTTGTGTTGGGTTGCATTCACAGTCATCCTGGGCTGCATGCAGCCCAAGGGCTGCAGGCTGGACACCCCTGGTAAAAGGTGAGGGCTCAGTAGGGCCAGTGATGGCTGTTACTGTGACAGGTACTGAACTCCCTTGCTTCGTGAGAGCAAATGGAAAGCTGAAGCACCCACCAGATAAGGAAGGCTCTGAGCTCAATGAGCCTCTTCCCCAACCACAGGCCTTTTACTTCCTCTGGCCTTACTCTAAAACTCACCCTAAAAGGCCCTTTGTACTCTTAAGAGTTTTGCAAGCTTCAGTTCATTTGAAGCCTTACTCTGTGACAATCCTCATAGGTTCCCATCCTTTGGAATTTGGTCTCAGTTCTATATTCTCATTCCTATTCTTCAGGCTTGTACTGAGGTTTGTATATCAGTCTCTTGTGAATCGGTCTTTGATAAAGCCACAAACTCTCTAGACAGAGTCATCTTCTGCATTTTTCCATGAGATAACTGATAACAATACTTCTGAATTTCTTTACATCTCACAGGCCATGCAAGGTTATTCGCTTTTATATATTCAGCCATCGCTTCAGCGTTGACCTTCAATTCTTAAAAATCTGTTTGCTTGAACTTAGAGAAGAGGCCCATAACAGACACAGTCTTTAGGGCATTGCACCATGGCTCCATTCCCCCTTTGCCAGTTCACCAGGTTCTTGCTTCTCCCTCTTAACACAAGTGCACTAACTCCCTCCCTGAGGAGGCAGTAATGAAAGGCATGGGCTTTTTCGCCAAGCAGGCCTCCATTCCTTCCAGCCCAGTTCTTTTAAATATTTTCTGGTTGCACCTCAAGTAAGACCCTTAGACCTACTGAGGCTTACTTTGTCTCTCTTCAAAATGAGTCGTTGTCAAGAAGAACGAGAACGCAGGCTGTGCACCAGCACAGCACCTGACACCGAGGAGGCAGTCGGCAGATGTTCGCTGCTCCTGCTTTTGGTCTTTCCACTGTCTTCAGATAAAACCACAACTCAGCAAATGCTCCTTGATAGAATGCAATTTCTAAGAATAATCTAGATGGTAGGGGTCCTGCTCCCTCTACCCCAACTTGCCTCCAGGCCAGTTCTGGAATGCCTTGGAAAGCAGGAGGTTTCAGTGTACTACAGCGCGGGACTGGCTTCCTGGTCCTGGAATCCTCCTGCAATTCCTGCTTCACCCCACCCCCCACCCCGTCTTCTTCATTTTGCACTTGACAGAGTCCTTCCAAGAGGAGGTAGCCCCCACCCCACTCGAATCTGGTCTCTACAGACACATTTAAACCAGGTTTGCAGGTCGCATTAGTTGCTAGCTTCCATCCCCCATACCTTGAAGATGTCTTCTTCACTTAACACTGCTTGGAGCTCCCCAGCATCAGCACCGGACTGACATTTCCTAGTGCAGCACCTTGCCAAATCACATTAGCCTGTCTAGGCTTTGGTTTTCTGTCTACGGACAGGGCTAACATTGCCGATTTCATGAACCTGCTCTGAAAACTCAGGGAGGGCACTCAGGCAGAACCTAGCCCCACAGAGCTCCCTGCACTGTGAACTTCTGCCGTTGTTGCTGCGTAACTGAGGACCAGGTAGACACTGTTGGATGGTGTCAGTAACCCAGAGTGAAAAAGTGCTAAGATCTATCACCTGCATCCTTGGACTAGGCACTCCAAGACATAAAAGTTGTGCCAGGTCGCACTCTGCTATGAACCTATTTTTATGCTTCAAGTGTTATTGAAGAGCAACCCTTTGAAAGGATTTACACTAGAAACTCAAACAATTTCTAGAGCTTTCTAGTGGTGACTTGCTGGTTAGCAGAGCTTTTGTTGTTGTTTGAGTTTGAATTTATTTAGGCAACAGTTATTGAATCAAACACTGTGTTTTGAATACAGTCTAAAGTTACTCCAGTTCCATGCTGTTCAAACATAAGGCTATTTACATTTTAATTTAAATTAAATACAATTAAAATCCAGTTCCTCAGCTGCACTGGTCACATTTCAAGTGCTCAGCGGCTACTGTACTGGACCACACAAAACTAGAAACCCCCTTCTTCATAGGCCATCTACCAGACAGTGCTGCTGTAGCTCTAACTTTCCCTTTCTCTTGCTTTTGTTTTCTCCACTCTACACAGAACATGTTAGAAGCTGCAAAGAGCTCAGAGAAATAACACAACGTGCACTTCTATCACGTGCACAGAACAAAAAAAAAACTCCTGAGTAATTTTAAGCAAGTTACATACAGCAACACACACGTACCTGATAAAATACTTCAGGAGCAGCCCTAAAGCTCTGGGGAGGTAAGATTCTTATTAAAAAACTACAGAATACATTACTTGGGCATTGTTTAAATTTTTAAAAACAGAAAAGTAAATCTGGATTCAAAGGGAGAAAGCATTTCCAAAGCTTCATGTTGGTCTCCAGCTGTGTCCACAGCTTTCTCTGAAGACTCAGAACTTCAATCTTTAATAGTTTCTCCAAGAGAAAGTTCTGGTCTGAGAGGGAAAGTGTTCATACTTTCAAAAACCGAGCAAAAGACTTTTTCTATCCAGCTGGCAACAGGAGCAACCTAAATTTTTGGTTTCAGTTTCCTCAGAAAGAAGAAAAGGAAAGCAGAAGCTTTTCTAATCCCTCATGTGACAAGTCACAGAGCACTTCCAAGTCTCTTAAATTTAATATACCCTTCGAGGAGGATGTCCAAGGCTCCGCTTCACAGATGGGGAAACTGAGGCTCTGAAGTCAGAACTCAGGGTAAAGCCAGCCAAAACCAGACCTGTCAACCAGGCCATGAGAGTGCATGATGCAGGCTATGTGCAAGCAAGCTCAAGGCCATGTGCTTGCTTCCCAATGCTGGAAAATGAACGTCAGCCAAAGGATTCAAAGCAAAAAAACAGAAATAATTTGATTTTTCATTGCCCTTAAAGCCCTGCATCTTAACCATTCTTTCTGATCCCCAAGATCCTAGAAACATTATAGTCTGAAATCTTTCAAACATGGGAAGATACAAAGTATATCACTTAGGAAATTAACTCCAATCTTAACTCACAGAAAAGCCTAAGTAATTGTGCAAAGCAGCTGATTTTATCATTAAAGAGAGCAGAAACCCGCAATAAAAAGGCATGATGCTCCTAATCAAAGATATTCCCTGCTAAAGAGAACTCGGTGCCACCCCCACCTAGTCAACATGTCAGTAGGAGATGGATAAATCTCTGCATAAAGACCCACCTGGCCCAGCACCAAGTTCAGGCCCTGCCTCCTCCTCAATGCCAGCAAAAGGAACACACACCTCTAAAGCCCAGGACATGCAGGCACTAGTCACAGGATACTTACCAGGTGGCCAAGTTTTTTAACTTTTCATGCTAGATATCACTTTTATAATAAGAAAAGAGACCAATTAAAACTAAATGGGGGCATGTTTCAAATACAGTATCGTTTTTCTTCAGGTTTTGTTTTGCATTTGATATTGCAAGGGTTAAAACTGCCTTAACCACACTCTTCAGGAAAACAAGCAGATAAACTGCAACAGCTCTAAATATTCTGCATTCAAATAATTTCAGATAACAATCAAATCTTTGGAATAACAACTTGGTTTATTTAACGATGTAGACCTGCCCCCCCCCCCCACTTGCTTATCTGAGCTGACAGATCCTTTCTTCTTTTCCATCCATCCACCCAACACTTACTCAGAGGTAGCAGCTAACATGTGCTCGGCTCTGAAAATGCAGGAGACATAGCTCCTCCGTCCCTCAGGGAATGCAGGGGAGCAGTGGTCAGTTTTGTAAGAGCAGCAGTAACTCTAGGGAAGGGACCACAGGAGAAACCACGTGGGAGTCTCCTTTCTTCTCCTTCTTCAGGAGCACAAGGCACTGAAGGGAGCTCTGGAAAAGCCCCCCCTCCTACCATCCTGGGCTGTTGAACAAGTAGTTCCAACCACTCCCAACTGCCCTTTCTCTCAGCAGAGGAATGACACCTTTCCTAGTCTCGTCACTGAAGAATACCTCATGAACGGGACTTTTCCATCACTGTAATTTTCATGTACTTATACACATGACTTTCATGAAAACTTTTCTTAGGTGACAAACTTTAAGAACAGTGCCCATAAGATAGGCTCATGAAAGAACTCATAGCAATGGTCATTCTGGCTGCCTGAGTTCAATGGTGATGACCAAGCCAGAAGACAAAACCAGTAATTAACAAGAGACATCCTGATGGGTTGGAGTCAAGGGACAGAAGTGTTGGAAAAGAAAAGCAGTACCTCCTCATCAGCCATTTTACCATGCCAAGAGAAGTCTACCTATAGGAGAGTGCCTGTATGTGGCACAAAGCCCCAGAAAATTCTACACCTTCATCCCTGGAACCTGTGACAATGATGAGAACATCATCACTAACGCGGTATGCCTTTAAGATAGAAGGTACCTAGGTGTGCCTGACCCAATTACATGAGCCCTTAAAGCAGAGGGCTTCCTCCAGCTGGCGAAGAGATGGTCAGAGAGTTTTGCGGAGCTATTGCCAGTTTGAAAATGGAGGGCCCACAAGCCAAGGAATGTAACTGGCCTGAAGTAGTTGAGAGAGACCCCCAGCTGACAGCCAGCAAGGAATGAAGAGGGATCTCAGCTGACAATTGCAAGGAACTGAATTCTGCTTAATAATAGGAATGAGCTTGCAAAACGACCCTGAGCTCCAACTGAGAACATAGGAGCCAAAACCTTGACTTTGACCCAGCCATCCCTGTCTTCTGACCCACAGAAACTGTGAGACAATAAACAATGTTGTTTCAAGGTGCTGAATTCCTGGCCATTTGTTACACAGCCACAGAAAACTGGCGCAGCATGGAAATCTTAGAGTAAGACATTTAACTTGTAGTACAAATCCCAAACTGTTGGGGGAGATGGACCCTGACCACCTCACTTGTGAGGCACACTGGCACTGGCAGGGGTCTTGAGCACCTGTTTCCACCACAGTGGTGACATACCTGCCCTCACTCAGGTCCCACACTCACTCGGCAATCTTCTGAGAGGAGAAACCACTGACACGCTAACCAGTGCCTTCTAGACAGGCCTCTCTAGTCACACTGGCCAGTGGCAATTTCTAGATGATACTGTGGCTGGCACAATCTCCAATGGATCTGGTTAGTATGATTCAGTCGCTGTTCTCCTGTTAGCCTGATTCTGTTAGCATCATCAAAATCATCATCATCATCAAAAGTTTCTGAATTTGAACATTAACAAAGTTTTTTGGGTTTTGAGAAGTTTGCTTTGTTTTGTTTTGACTACAGTCCTTTTTCACTTCACTAAAAAATCCAGATCCTAAACTGTAAGGACCTAACCAAGGCACAGAAGGTCCCCATTTTCCAGGATAACTGTTATCTCTCCTCCCATAGGCCACACTTATAGGAATCCATTTAAAATGGGGACCAAAACTTCCCATCAGTGACCTAAAGAAGGTCTGAAACTTTACCTTGAAATTAAAATTATGAAAACCTAATTTTGTATTTAAAATATTTACTTAAAAATTACTTACAAAAGCATTAAGCCACAATCATGTGTTCTTTCCAGGAAGCAAATGCTGTGGCAGCAAGATGGGCCCCACTTTCCCCACTCTGACTTCTAAGGCCTGAGCGTTAAGAAAGCAGAAATACTCAAAGCCTCCATTTTTCCCAAGGACGCTCCCAGCCTGTTTGAAATTCCAATCCTCCTGTTCGAGCACCTGTCCTGCCCTCACCCTCCTCTCTGTCCTCATCAGCAGCCCCTTCCCCAAGCGTCAGCTACCCTAACTTCACCAGATCTCCTTTACTGCTGAACAGGCATAACGTTCCTCGGTTTTGTCACACCCTGCCTCTTGCACTCAATTTCCAGTTTCACTCTGCAGAGGGACTGGCAGCAGGACAATGGGCAGGAATGAGTGAGGCTATTATTAGGTAGGGAGGAGTGTTTCAGCTCATTGCTCAAGTGGTAAGCACAAAGTGTGGTTACTCCTGCTTCCCTCTACAGCCTTGTACTTCCGGGGTCTCAGATAACGAGCACTCTGAAGACAAGGCCAACGTGTGCCACCACCACCTTCTGAGGCAGATTTCCCAGTAGCTCCTCTCTGCACCCGTGATGTCCGCAGGACGAGGCTGGAGTTAGAGGAGGGGAAACTAGAGTGATGATGGCTGTGGGCTGAGGCGGGCCCTGCTGGGCTCCCTCTCACCTGTGCCCTGCCACTTGGTCCCCTCAGGATGTGCTGGGAGAGGTCACATTGGCTCTACTTTAGGTAGTGCCAAGTCAGGCTGGAGTCACACAGAGAGGAGAGATCCTGGCTGCTCCTCCAGGCCAACTCCCTCAGGGTAGCAGAGGAACTGGCATGTGGAATTAAAAAGAACCCATGCCTGGGACCCTGAGTGTGTGGCTGACTACATCCTATGAATGGCATCTATCGGTTTCTCACAAACTTCACACAAAGAACAGAATTTCTTTGGGAGGAATAAAAGGTGTCAAAAACTAAACTCTGTCAGAACATGCACACAGTACTATTTATGATTGCTGCACACTGCAAGCATGCCTGAGAGGACAACCTTCAAAAGGTCAAGTCCCCAGCTGAAGCCTGGTCAGAGCCCAGGACTAAAGGGGTGGGCCAAGGGGCTGGGGGACTTCCCTTGTTTCATTATGCCCTTCCTGGGGCTCTGCAGGATACCAGTAAGGATGTGGCAAAGTACCTGAGGTCAGCACTCCCACTCTCCCTTGTTTAGGACATGGCTTTATCTTTAAACTGATGCGGTGAAAAATAACAAAGCATGGCTGGGTCAGAGGTGAGTGGTCAGGAGGTGAGGGCATGTGAAAGGGGCAGCAACCAGAGGCCAGGAAGCACAAGCCCACAAGCCTGTCCACACACCTGACCACATCTCTATGTCAGGAGCCCAGGTAGAAAGCACATCTCACACTGTTCCCAAAAGTGTGAGAGTTCAACCAAAAGATGAAATAGGAGCCAGAGCCAATGACAGCCACAGAACAAGCATTTCACCTTCACTGCTCTGAAGGTTCTTGCACTAACCCTGTCCTCTCACCTACTGTTTCTTTATCTCACTCAAGGATGAAAGCAGAATGGCAAGCCCACAAAGCCAGGTCACCAGGCAAGGTTTCCAAGGGGCAGAAACCTCTCCAGAAAAGAACAAACAGTGCAGGTTGCTACATGGACCACCAGGCAAAGGCCCAATTGAGTTCAGTTGATGCTACCCAAACTCCCACCATGCCAAGCAGCTGCTATTCCTCTCTTGAGGACTACAGACACTGTATTTCCAGAAATGTCTGTCCTAGGACAATACAGTGAGTCTGAGCAGCTTCTCACCAAGAAGATCCTTTCCTACTGGCCAGGCGAGGGGCTCTCTTATCTCAGCTCTTTCCCTTTGTAAGGCACAAGGAAAGAGTTTTGGTGGCTTTCCCATCACTCTGGGTAACGTAGCAGCCAGAGGCAAGTTCCAGACAGAACAATTTCTTGATATTAAAAGGTCAGTTCCCTTAAGCCCACATTCATGTGCGAACCCTACACTAATGATGGTCAGTCACCTTCCTCCTTCAGCCACAGGCACAGCCCAACCACTACTCTGATTTATCCTTCCTCAATGCCCGTGCCCCCCCCCCCCCCCGCCGCCCATCTCCTCTAAAACGCAGTCTGACAGAAGGGTGGGCAGCAGCAAACGATGCAGAGGGAACCCTGCCCTTCCATGCATGTGGCAGGCAATCCTGGCAGGCTCTCCTCTAGGCAGAGATAGCAGGAAGTAGATACAATGAGGTCAGTGCTGGGGGCATGTACCACACCACACCCCACCAGGCGAAAGGGTAGCCAGCAAAAGAGAAAAAAAAAAAACATTAACATGAGCATTACTGCAGAAGCCCCTATTAAATGCTACGGGGCCCACTCTCAGCTCAGTAACACATGGCCTCTGAGCTGAGATCTAACAGGAAGGCAGAGGACAGCAGGGTGGGAGGTTAGCAGAGAGTGGGAGCAGACCAGGGCAGGGTCCAGAGCAGCAGGGCTGAGGGTTTCAGGCTTTGGTCCTTAACCAAAGGGCAATGGGTGCCATCATAGGGTTCCAAGGAGGTGGGACCTGATCAAACCTGCTGGCAGATCACTGCATTGGCAGTGCTGGGCAAGGCCCAGAGGGGCAAGACTGCATGTAAGACGACCACCTGGGGCTACCTGAGCAATCTGCACTAGAGGTAACAACAGTCTGCATAAGGAGGAGGAGGATGAGATACAGAAAGATTAAACGGGACAGGGATGAAACAGTGGACACAAGAGTGAGTAAAGGGCATGAGATCTGCATACTGGACAGACAGTGCTCATGTGTGTTAGGCAGGGGCGCTCTCAGAGGAGGGCCAGGTTTTGGGATCAGGATCATAAGACTGTGTATCTCATGCCAACCCCTGCCCCAGATTTTAGCAAAGCACCTGGCATGTAGTGGGTTCATTCATTAAGAAAAGCAACGGCAAGGTACTACTGAGGCTTACCAGGTAGAAACCTACAGAAAGGATGGAGCATCCAGAGCCCCAGTGATGTGCACAAGGGCATGATGCTGTCACTGCTAGAAGCTCACAAATGGAAGTGGGACTCTCAGCTGTCTGAGCCCAAAAACACTCTACAGTGAAGACCACGTCTTTCTATTTCCCAGTGGTAAGACAGAGAGCCAATACCAATTACAGGCAGGCTTGGGAACCTGAAAGTCCCCTCTTAGGACTATGTCATATATCAAAAAACATCTCCCACCACCTCTTCTCAGCAAGTTCTACAAGTAAGAACTGGAAGGAGTGAGGAAGAGAAGAGTGGACTCCTACTTGGGTCTGAAGTGCATGCTCAGGCTTCAGGGAATTAAGAAAATAACACTTCTGAACCAAATCAGGTGAAACAAGTTGCAGAACATGCAGCTTTAGTATGTATCACACATGCTTTAAAGTAGGATTGATCGGTTTTCCAACATATTTCCAATGAGAATAAACAGACCCATAAAAAGGAGAGTTCCTTTAAAAAGTAACCCCAATACCTAAAACAGTGAAATAGTAAGGCCCTAGTCTTTGTGACAACCCTAACCCCCTGAGAAATCCTTAAGTGCCATTTAAAAGAGCACGCAATTGTGCAAGGAAAGTTTATGATGTATGTCTTAAAACACGGAAATAAAACCTATGTACAAATATTTTATTTCTAAATGCTGAGAAAAGCAGAGAAAGACATAGAGGGGCTGGGCAAGTAATATTTGCACCTGAGCAGCCTCACCTGGGACAGCTCCATGCAACCACACACGATTTTACTGGTCGTGGTCATCTGTAATTGCACTAAACTGAAGCAGAACTTCTAAACCCCTCCAGTCTGGTATGGAAACATTTCAAAGAAAGGTGGCATCTTCCAAAGAATAAGTATGTGCACCAAACGTTTTTATTTTATTTGAACACTATTCTTTAAAACAAAAAAAACCAAAAAACTGCACTTGATGCTTTTTATGTTCATTTCAGTACACAATTAAATCATAATATACAAACTCCCTCCCAAAAAAGTCACTTCCAAATCCACTGTCAGCTAATTTGTATCACTACAAAAAAAAAAAAATGATCTTTTAAAAAGTCTTTGCCAAAACGAAAACATGTTAACAATGTTTACCTCCAACTTGATTCAAGTTCCTGGCAATACTAAACCATGCGCAACTTAACTTACATAAAACGCAACACCTTTCTTCACCCTACATTGATTGACAAAGGGTCCCTAGAGCGTCTTGGGGGGAGTTAAAGGAGGTAAGTATCTGATCCCTCTTTCCAATCTCAAGACGCAAATAAGGCAAACATCTGCACAAATCGGGTTTTTTAAAAAAGTAAGTAATAAAAATATATCCAAAGGTCTTAGGATTTGCAAATATGGTAACACAACTAGGCAATACTAAGTGTCTAAAAATTAATATTTTAAAAAATAAATAAAAACCTTAAAGCAGAGAAGAACCTTAGCCTCCAACTTACATCTCTAAAAGAAAACGAAGCCCAGAAGGGGATGTCCGAGCGTCCGCAGCACCCACCGAAGGATCGCGCACCCTTCAGGCCGGGGTCCCCACCTCCCCGCCCCCTCCGGTGCCCTGCCTGTCCCTTCCCCCGCCCCCTGTCCCCGCGCCGCCGCCCGCACGCACTCACCCCTGGATGCCTGGGCTGTATGCCCGGCTCTTCCACGGAGTGCCGGGTCGTGGCGCCTGGGATCCGGGGCCGCCCCCTCCGCTCAGCGCGGCCGCGCGGCTGCCTGACAGCAGGTAGTTGAGGCCGTACGTGCTGGCCTTGTTCTCGCGTTTCCGGCGGCCCGGGTGGAACTGGTGCTGCGACGGGGAGCCGGCGGGCGCGGGGCCGCGCGGTCCAGAGTGCCCGTTGGCTGTGCCGGGAGTGCTGGGCGAGCCGTCGGCGAAGTGGAAGAAGGCACCGCCGCGGCCGCCGCCGCCGCCCGCTCGTCCAAGCGAGGCGCTGCTTGAGGACGACGAGGAGCAGCCAGGGCTCTCGGTGCCCGACTCAGCGTTGGACGAAGACGAGGACGACGACGACAGCGACGGCGACTTGTGTAGGCGCCGAGCACCCTCTGCCGCGGGCCCAAGCGCCGTCAGCAGCGCTGGGGGCAGCGCGGCTGGGCCAGGCGCGGGTGGCGGGGGCGACGCGGCGGGCAGCACGGGCCCGGCCAGGCCGCTGCCGCCGCCCAGCCCGGCAGCCCCCGCCGCGGCCGCCGTGTCCAGCGCGGGCGAGTTGAGACAGAAGTAGGACGCGAAGCCCGAGCCGCCGCGGCCCACGCCCTGCGAGGTCTCCCAGATCTGCATCCACAGGGCATTGGCCGGCCCCTTCTGCTCCGGCTGGATCCAGGCCACGCGCGGATCCATCCACGCGCCGCCCCGCGGGCCCGCGCGCCCGCCCGCCCCGCCGCGGCCCCGCCCCCGCCGCGCCCCGAGCCCGGCCGCGCCGTGCACGGACCGACGGATGGGCTGCGGGTGGACAGACGGGCGGGCAGACGGGCCTGCCCTGCGGTTACGGTCGGCTCGCGGTGGCGGTTCGCGTGGCTCCGGAGCGGCGCAGGTCGGCCCGAGCAGGCCGCGGGTTGGCTCGGGCCTGTCGGGTTCCTTCAGGCGGTGCGGGGAGGGCGCGGGGGCCGCGGCGGCGGCGTTCCACAAGGGCCGTGGGGAGAGGCCATGGGAGAGGGGCGGGCAGCCGGGCCGAGGGGGCGGGCCCAGGCGCCGCGCGGCCCGGGACCCGAGGGAGGGCCGCCGCCGTGCGCCGGGCCCTCAGTCACGCTCGCGCCGCTGGTTCCGTGCTCCTGCAGGCGCGACAGCGGTGGCGGTGAAAAGACACTCTCGGCGGCGACAGGGAGCAGGAGAAGGAGGGGGCGCCGCCGCATCCGCTCCAATGAGGGGCGGAGAGAAAGCGGGGCGGGGGCGGGGCGGGCGCCGGGGGAGCACGGCCTCCCTGCGAGGCCGACAGGTCAGTGCGCACGCGCGGGCAATTTCAAACCCTCATTAGACACCGCCGCCTTGGTTACCGCGCCTGCGCACTGGGGGCTCCTCGGTGCGGGAGGGGGAAAGAGGTGCGTCGGAAGGAAACGCGACTGGGAGGAGCAGAAGGGCTGGCGATGGTGTGGCCCTTTCTTCCCCAGATTTAGCTGTGCTGAGAAAGTATCAGCGCAGTCCAGTGCGCTCCCCTTAGCCCGGCTGCGTCCGCCGGTCCTGTCTGCTACCGCTGTGCTTAGACCAAGAGTTGGAAGGTTTGCGCGTTGGGATATGGGTCCTTTCAGCCGCCAGGCCATGCTGCGCATGCGCAGAAGCCAGAGGCTGCTACCGCTGGGTGGAAGTTTCCACGCAGTCGGGTGGGGACCACGGACGCAGCCCCGGGCCGTTCCCTCTGCCAGGCTGCCTTACGTAAAGGCCCGGCCAGCTTCACCGCGCTGACCCCGCTGCTCCGGGAAAAAGACATAAATGCCCCAAGTACCCTCACGTCCCATCATCAGGGTTCCAAGTGTAGACGATCACGCTACAGTCACTCGTGTCCGCGCCCATCCACGTGCCCGCCAGCGTCTTCCCAGAGACGGCCCTACACGCTCCGGCCTGGGCGGCACTGCGCCAGAGCAGGACCCGGGGGTGGCCTGGCAGTACCCTTCTCTTCGGGTCACCCTACTGGTTTTGTTTGTTTCCCTTTTTAAAATGGTTTTGTGTGCATTAAACGAAGTTCAGACTTCCAGCTCAGCCCACTGGTGCAATTTCCAGAGCTAAACTTGGCAGTGCTGCCCATCAGAGAAACAGCTGGTATTACATAGGTGTGAGGCCTCTTAGCTTCGATTATTGAAGCTGGCACAATGTTGGCAGGACTTTAATTAGAGAATCACCCAGCCGTCGGCTGTTTGAAATCCTGGTGTCCAAAGGATGCTGTAAGAACCTGGTTTGACAATGATTTGGGATGCAAGGCTAACCACACATTCTGTGAAGTCCAAAGCAAACGCCAGAGTTCATATAAACCTATAAGTGCCATGCAAGCCCAGAGGATATGACGGAACACCGTGGTCCCCACCCGACTCCTGGCCACACAGTGACCCCGCCCTTTCTGGCCTGAGCCCAATGAATGCACTCTCTGGCAACCAGCTTCAAGAAACCAGAGCCAGTTCCTTAAATCTGTTTGCCTTGCTCCACAGCGCCGCAGCACGGGGCACCATTGCTTTTAAACATAACCTAGGCAAGGTCTTTTTAACAGCGTTATATTTTAAATGCTCTCTTCCCCTTCTCTCCTCTGCCAAGTGAGTACATATAACTAAGTGCTTGACACTTCAAACATGGTACCAACATGAAAGGTCGTGTGTTGCATACTATGGCTTTTCAGCAAATCGTGTTAATATTTAAAAAATGAATGTTTTGGTCCATTTGTTTTTCAGTACTTGTATATTGTACATGTAGAAATTATGACAAGGATTAGAACGTGTTCATTAAATAAACTATGGAAACTCACATAAAGTTCAGTCATTATTCTAGAACTCTGCTTCCATTGACTCAGGCCAGAATCCTAGCAGTCATACCAGGCATCCCTTTCTCCATAACCAACACATCTTCTTGGCTCCACCTGCAAGAAACAGACAAAACCCAACAGCTATCCCTCCTCTTGGTTCCTCCACCTACACCCTCTTCAAGCCACCACTTTTTCTAGCCTATTTTAAAACAGTGCCTCCTAGCTAGTTTCCCACATTCCATCCTTGCCCATTTTTGGCATTTTCTCAAAACAGCAGCTTGAGTGATACTTTTTTTAAAAAGTGTTACTCTAGAAATTCAGATTATTTCACTCATGTGCTCAAAACTCTCCAGTTGCTTGCTTTCTTACTCAGCCTTACTGTGACCTGCAAGTCCCTGCATTGGCCTGGTCCTCCATCTTCCACCCACCTCCTTTCCCAGCTCTTTCCCTAACCCAGGCTACACCAGCCACAGCATAGCTGATACACCCCCTCCCCAGAGTCTTCACACTTACCATCCCATACTTGGGATACTCCTCCCCCAGACACCCACATACCCCCCCCCCCCCCCCCCCCCCCCCCCCCCCCCCCCCCCCCCCCCCGCCCTCTACATCTCAGATCTTGATGAGGACTTCCAAGTGACTATTTAAACTACAGACATAACTCTCAACACTCTCTACTTCCTTGCCATATTTTTCTGTTAGCATTTATCTCCATTAGTTTCCTGGGGCCCTATGACAATATACCACAAGTTGGGTGGCTTAAAATAACGGAAATTCACAGTTCTACAGGCTAAAAGTCAGAAATCGAGGTATTGGCAGGGCCATGCTGTCTCTAAGGGCTATAGAGGAGAATCTGTTCCTGCTTTCTCTTAGCTTCTAAGAGCGTACTTGGCATTCCTTGGCTTACAGGTTCATCACTCTAATCTCCAATCTCTGCCTCCTCCATCAGTGCATGGAATTCTCCCTGTGCCTGCACCTTTTCCTCTTATTTTAAGGACACCAGTCATGGATTAGGGCTCCCTAATGGCCTCACCTTTACTCAACTACATCTGCAAAGACCCTATCTCTAAACAAGGTTACATTCTGCCCTGGCTGGTGTGGCTCAGTGGGTTGAGTGCAGGCCTGCAAACCAAAGGGTCACTGGTTTGATTCCGTCAGGGCACATGCCTGGGTTGTGGGCCAGGTCAGGTCCCCAGGAGGGGGTGCGTGAGAGGCAACCACCTATTGAGAGTGAGATCTTTCTCCCTTCCCCTCTGTCTAAAAATAAATTTAAAAAAAAAAATCTTTGTAAATAAATAAATAAATAAAGTTAGATTCTACTGGTACCTAAGTTTAGTACTTAAACATATCTTTTGGGGAAACACAATTCAACCCCTTTACACCATCTAATATAAATTTTATCTTTTTTATCATCTGTGTCACCTCACCCCATTAGAATGTAAGCTCCAAAGAGAAGAATTCTTATTTGTCCTTTTCCTTGCTGTGGGTCAGCCCGAGGACGGCGTCGTCAGTGAACACTGGTGGAATGACGAAGGGTCTACTAACTGATAGTGGGAATGAAAGCAAGCACCTGCCTTGCCAGCTTCCAGATCTATTATATTGGTTGTCATTGTTTACATCTTTTCAACATTTTAAGCTTTTTTGCCTGTGGTCTCATGTTCCATCTTTGCTGTTTGCCTGTAGCTGGCCTCAGTTTGATTCATGAGCCACCAGTCAATTTCTTGTCATTAGATCCGGCATTTTGTTATTTGTATATCTGGTCATAAATCTGTTTATGTAGATTAGAAGTGATGTATTTCTTAACATATATCAAGAAGCACTACTGAGAGTAAAATGCAGTCCCTGAGACTCTAGGCAGGGGGGACCTTTCTCATTGCTTACCTAGTTTCACAGATAGGCTCAGTGTAGGGTAAGTGGAGGCAGTCTGGCTTCCTCACCCAGTTATCCAGGTGTCTGGATAAGTAAGGGAAGCAGTGTTCCCATAGCCTTGAATGGGCCTGATAACCAGCGTTCTCATAGCCTTGAGACTGGGCTCAATAAACTGTTCCCATAACATGGAGTAGGCTCGCATATGCAGAATTACACTACGTTATATGATTTTCTGGCTGGAAGCCGGCTTTGTTTGCCTCTAGCACTTTAAGCAGGTAGGGATTCCCTGCTGGGTGCCACAATGTGTGCCACACTGGGGAGCATGGGCCACAACATGTGCCACGCAGAGACATGCAGGGAGGCACACAGCTTGCAGCATGCGTGGCTCGCCCACCCGTGAATAAAGGCATGTCAGACATCCCAATGGCTCTGTGAATATTCTTCCATCTGCCCAAATACCATGAACCTGTCAGGCCTTGAACGGTTGCCACACACTCAGCATTTTCCATTTTGGGCCAAAACCTATTCCTCTCTCTCCTGATATTAGAGGAGGGGTAATAGTAGAGACTACATTATGGTTTTAATGGTTTGTTTTCACAAACAAATGGTTTCCAAAATGCAGCCTGCCATGGACTGCCTGCGCCAGAATTAGATACGCTGGTTAGTTAAAATGCAGATATCTGGGGCTCCCCTGACTTACAGGCTAACACACAACTCCATCCCACACCCGCTTGTCAGAACTCAGACTTGTGGCCCCACCCAGTGAGGGAGGCTAGCAAATGTAGCAAATGTAGCTGAGTTGAGAGCTCAGACAGAAAGGAAATGGGTCTAACAGCACTGACCTTGCCGCAAAATGTTTTGGAGGTAAAATCATCAGGGCCTCGTAATTGATTCCACGTGGAGGAAGGGGAGAATCCCGAGAGTGTCCAAGTTTCCACCAAGGAGCATAGAGCAGGACACCCTGAATGGTCAACGCCAGAGCCACTGCCTTAGCAAAGAAGATGGTAGGTGTATTTTAAAATACACGGAACACTTAGAATTTACTGCCTGTTTTACTGTGTGACCTGCACTCCGTTTATAGGAAAAATGCTTCCATATATATATATTTGAGAAGCTTACTTTGCCTTAGCAAATGGAATTGTGGAAGACATGGTTGAAGGTAGGGATCTTATTTACATAGATAGAATGGTATCATATAAATGAATATAAACCTATGATGTAAAAAGACATCGTGAAACAGGAAACTTCTCATTTTTCAGTTTTCATTCTTATCTAGTAAAGACTCCTTCGCTTTATTATCTCTCCTTGAACCCTGATGTTAACCTTTACAACAAGAAGCACTTACTGTTTACACACCAGCTCCTCAGTTGGCACTGCCCTCCCAGACACCATCTGCAGCTGGAGACATCCCTGGACTGCTGTGCCCCCTCCCACGGAGGTCGTTAGCAGGCATTCCAAACCTTATTGCCAGAGCCCAAGGTGTTAAGAAAACTGTGGCTCTATACAGGGAAGCAGATCTAGGTAAACAAACCCTGACTGTCTCTCGGAGTTTGCTAAAATTTCCCTCTGTTTCAGGATTTGAATCAGGGCACATAGTCCATTCTCAAACTCAAATCTGTTTCTTTGGTTAAGAACAGAGACTGCAGAGCCAGTTTACTTTGCAATCTCTCTGTCATTTCTTGACCGTGAGGCCTTGGGCAAGCTGATTAACCTCAAAGTCCTCAGTTTTCTTATCTGCAGAATGGGGGTAATAGTTCTAACTTATGCTTAGCACTGAGTAAAGACATGAGAGGCTTCCCGGAGTGACCAGCACGCACTACCAGTCCTACAGGTGTGTTTCTGATGTTATTTCTCTGAGGTTCTTAACAAAGCTAAAATTTTCTTTGTATCTTTTGTCTCCTGCTTATGTGTTCCTCTAATTAGGGGGAGACACCATGAGGGCACTGCTTCCTACCTGCTGCTCTTAGGCTCCAGTTCCCATGTTGATGGAATTGAATATTTTACTGCTCCCCAGGTCTAATGAGCTGATTCATTTTTCTGTTTCTCTAACTATTCCCTACTCTCAGCTGAACCCCCCGGGAGTATTTTGTTCTGCTGAACACAGTGGCACTTGGAGAGGAGGCATCTCTAGTTCTTATCTTGCTAAACCATGACTCCAGTCATAAGCTTCTATACCTGACATTTGACAATCAGAGACAAGAGTGCACTCAAGACCCGTAGACATGTGTGTCTTGCATCACAGGCCAGGACTAGAGGTGAAAAACGGGAGGATTCTGAGCCCATCAGACAAGGTGGAATTTACATTCTCGAACAGATCACTAGTGCATTATGCAAAAGGTAACTGGGCAGGGGAAGAAGGGAGGCAGGAAGCCAGTTTGGGCCTAGGGCCATTCCACAGGAAGAGACACAGGCACTGGTATGAGGGCGGGAAGAGGGTGAAGGTTGAAGGGGACCATGAGGCAGGTTCAGCATGGAGTTTGAAGGTAGAGTCATCAGGATCAAATGAGGAGTGAGGCAAAGGGAAGAAAAAGGAATCTGTCCCTGGTTGGTGGCCTGAGAGACTGAAGGAGGTCTTCCTTTCCCCAGATTGGAGCATGCTGAGGGGAGCAGGAAACAGTCCCTTTTGGAAACATTAGGTTTGAAACGTCCCTTCACATTCTAGAGAGATATCCAGGAGGCAGTTAGATGCACAAATCCTGTGTTTGGAAGATGAGTTGGTCTGGGAAGGCATGTCTGGAAGTGAACACTTTCCTGCTGGCAAGTAACCTGCAGCTCTGGGTGAGCTCACCCAGTAGGCGGGGGGGACAACTAGAGCAGGGGTGGGTGGGACCAGGACCAGGACCAGAAGGCTTGTCATTTGTGAATTAGCTGCATGGCAATTTAAACCTGTTTAAATTTCTAAGTAGATTTAAGATGTGTGTTATCATTTTTCAAGGCCCTATTCAATAAAATATTTGGGTAATTACTGCATTCGGGAAGCTGGCTCAAATCCACCAAGGCCTAAAAATAGTTTACAGACGTGTAGATTCTTTTCTCATGACAGCAAAGCCTACAAGCCCCAGTCAGGCAGCCTGGGAGGGGCAGGCCCCCTTTAGAGGTGCCGACAGAGGCTGAATACAGAGCCTCGCTGGCAGAGACCTTTCCAGTGAATTCTGTGCAGCCAGAAAGACAGATGTAGGTGATGTCTGGGCTGTCACAGTCCACCAATTGGTTATTTGTGGAGAAAAAGTGCTCATCATAGTGTCGCCTTCCCTCAGAGTCCAAAATCACAGAGGGACGATGGTTGGAGGTCCCCATCTTGAAGGGCAGCCATGGCAGAAACAAGATGGCCAGTGGGAAAAGCACAGAATGACGCCCCTGAAAATGCATGTGTGATTACAGGGGTCCATTGCTAAGTTTCAATTTAGTAAATGATGCTACAGTGCTTCCTCACAAATCACACTACTTGTGAAAAAAGTGTGGCTTTCACCACCAGCAAAGAAATAATGACAAGTACCAACGTTTAAGAAGAAAATAGAGGAGAGGATGTTTTCAATTGCTGTTCTCCATTTATTTACTTTCTTGAAGGGGAGGAGTGTTAATTTCAGCCTGGGTGCAGCTTAGAGAATGTGGTCTCCATGGAGTTTGAGAGCCTAGCTCCCAGTCTGGACTCTGGTTGACAAGTACATTTTAAGAGTTTGTCATCCAAAGGGGGAGGGCTAGGTGGACAAATGCCCCTGCACAAAGGGGCTGAAGAAGGTCTGCTTCTGCCTGGGAGCTTTCCAGGCTACATTCACCTGTCCTCGCACAGATGCTTTGAAGGAGGGTGATACCTGATAGTGGTGATGGAAGGAGTCTCAGGTCACCCGGATGGACGCGGGACACCTATCTCTGCCTGGCCCCAGGAGCACAAGGCAAATCCTTCAGAGTAGGCGCTAAACATTCTGGGTAGAGAAAGTCCGTGTGACTGACAGTGTGCACGACAGGTGGGACGTGAGCCATGGCACAGCGCAGCGAAGTGCGTGCCTTCCACTATAGTGCTGAAGTCAGAGACTCTCCAAGGGATAGAAAGAGGAGAGACGCCGGGCCACTGGCACACACTGCTATTTGCACCGTGCCAATATTCTGTTTTTCATTTTGGGTGTCTGTGGGTTTACACACTTACATTCCTGCAAAAGTGGCCCCGTACTGGGGTCAGAGAGAGTGCCAGCCCTGTCCACTCTTGTATGACAGGGCTCAGTAGAGACCTGGCTGAGAGCTGTGTCCTATGCACAGTGTTGGCTGAATAAAAGAACCGACATTCAGGATCTTCCCAGCCCTACCTCAATCTCCAAACTACCCTTACTTCCAACCATTCATTGTTTGCCGAAGCCAGAGGCCTCAGATCTCATTGCTTACAGCCCCAGAGTGAGCCACTGGCTTTCCTGTCTCTGGGCTTTGGTTCAGAATTCACCAATTTTCTGGAAGATTTCCTCAGTACGGTCTTTGCCTCTCCCAATGCAGCCCAAACCTTCCAGATCCAGGTCCAATGAAAATCTTTATAAAGCTTTCTTGGCCACATCAGCCTAAAGTGATAGAATCAGGAAGCAGTGTTAATACATGCAGAAACTGAAACTCCACCTCTGTATAGGAAGGCAAGGAAAGAGCAAAGAAGGAGGATGGCCACTCCAGTCTGGGAACGAATGGACTTTATTAAGGGAAACTTATGTACAAGGCATGTCTTGGAGAGCTACAAGGTGAAATAGTTTCCCACGCCGTTTGGCAGTTACCAGAGAATTATATAGGGGGAAGGAAGAGTCAAAGATACTAGTACCTGAGTGTTACCAGGGACAGAAATTACATTCTTGTCTAGGTCAGGACAACATCCTATTCCAGGAACTAGCACACAGCAGGAGGCAGTGCAGGGTGCTGATTTATGTCAGAATGAACATCAATTATAATCAGAGGTGGTGTTGTGGGAAGCAACCTTCATTTTAGCCTGGGTCTAGCTTCCAAGACAGACAGTGGTCATGTCATGGCACAGCCCTTCTTCCACAAGTAGAGATTTAGTCAGTGCAAAAATTGTCATATTGATTTTGAAAATGAATGATGGGCTGCTCTCATTGTCTAGAATTACGTAACTCTTGCTCTGCTTAAAATTTCACTCATTAACTCAGTGTCCCAACTGGACTGCAGGCTGCATCATAGCAGGAGTCTTACCCTCCTGAGCCCTTCGTTGGCCCCTGCCCTCTGCCTGCAGGCAGGAGGTGCTCCACACCAGTAGACGCCACTTGCATTTGCCTGCTCGCTTCTCTGATCCTTTGTCATTTACCAGGCAAGGCAGGCGAGGGTAGTCCTGGGACCGCAACTGGCAACCCCAGAATCAAGGGGGAATAAACATGCCTAATAGCAATTGGTACAGATCTTTTAAAAGAACTACAGAAGTCCTAAACTAACATGAGACAGATACTGTTCACCTCCAAATGCTCCAGACAGCAAAAGGAAGAGTCTGGGGACAGACGCACATTTGAATCTATAATATTTAAAGAATAACTACGCCATTCCAAGGGTGCCAGGCTCTGAACCAGCTACCTTCCAGGTGATCTCAACTCGGGAACTAGAGAGAGAGCAAGAGAGAAAGAGGTTTTTCATACTGGTTTGAAAATGTAAGTACTTATTAAGTAAAAATTAAAAGATTGAAATGAGTCACTTAATTATATTAGTCATGTAGTATTTATGAATTCAATTCAATTGCTGACATCTGGGTGCCCAAACCTACAAAGAAAATGTCACTTAGAGTATAGGAAGGTATTCAATTTATTTTGTCTTCATCTTTGGCTCTGTCAAGTATTTCTAAAATTCATTTTCATTTCTTTTCAAAGAGAATGTATGCTCTTTTATTAGATTACTATATTTCATCGTAAAGTAAGAGAAAGTGATCTTGGCTCAGGTTTTTTATTTCTTATTTTTCCCAAGAGAAGCCAGCTCTTTTCAGGACAAGGCACTTAGCATATTTTAGAGACACAGATCATAGCACGTGTTTTATACAAGACACACAGCTATGGTGGGAGGGATGGGTCTGTGACTTTGTTCTTTTACCATGAATTTCTAAAAATGAGTTTGTGAGATTTGAAGTGTCATAGGACATATATGCATAAATGCTGTAGTTGTATTATTAGTTAATAAAGGCTTAATTAGTGACAGGCATGTCTCTGTTTCATGTCTAAACAATAAAATAACAAAGACAAATCATGGATGTGTTTCTCATATTATTTCAGGGTGAGATAGAAAGTTCTGTTTCAAGAGCTTCTTATTGCAAAGTCACTAAAGTGAACAAAACATGCTGTGGAGCCAAAGGCATTTCCAGAATTCGAAATATTAAAATAGCTGTGTACCACCATTGACAATACTGGCACATTGGTGTGGACTCCATCCCATGGGGTCCATGTGTCATGGCTGCGATGAATGACAAACAAATTCACACAGACTACAGGAATCCTATGGAGAAAAAGGGATGGCACAGCCGTTCTGTGAGAGAGAGGGCTCTGACCCCTGCCTGGACAGGATTTTATTGATACTCTAGGTACATTACATCAAGGATGGTCATTTACTATGCACAGGTTTAGGTGGTTACCTTTTATATTATAAATAACAAAGGAAAGAATGTTGCTAATTACTTCAAAGAGAAGGACATTTGCAAATGCAAAGGAGAAAGGTGGTTGAACTGGTTATACTCCATCCTTGGGAGGTTTAGCACAGATTGCAGTAAACATTTGCTGCCTCAATTTGGGGTGAGGGAATTTTAGCAAAAGCAAGCCTCAAAGTGGCCTAGGTACAATGCAGACCTGATTCCCCATGGGAGAACCGATCCGTGGGTTTGCTCCTGTGTGCCAGACACGCTCCCTGCTGGCTTCCCAAGGCAGAGGCTGGGCTACATTCACTACGCCATGCAGATAGGTTCCCTATAGCACATTATTTATAATCTGCTAGTTAAAGTTTTTAAGAGCTAGACAAGTTTAAATTCAAATTGCTACCACTTAACACCCAGTCTCCTCATGTCTAAAACATGACATATAAGTTCAAGGGGAAAAATTTATGGTAAATGTAAGCCCAAAACTGGATAAATACCTTCTATATTCATGAGTTTATTGAATGAGAGAATAATTTGAAGGAAAAACATGTATACTGTTTTCACCTGGTGGATCATGAACAAAGGTTCAATGGGTTAGTATAATATTTTAAGAATAATGAACCAAAGTAAAGAGAACTACTCTTAGAATACTTTTTCTGACTGTGAGTCATGCTTAGAATTTCCTCACCAATTTTTGAATATTAATTTTGTATCCTGCTACTTTGCCCAATTCATTTATTAGCTCTAGGAATTTTTTGGAGTCCTGGGGGTTTTCTATGTACAATATCATGTCATCTGCAAATAATGACAGTTTTATGTCTTCCTTTTCATTTTGGATGCATTTTATTTCTTCTTCTTGTCTGATTGGTGTGGCTAGTATTTCCAGTACTATGTCAAATAAGAGTGGTAAAAGCGGACATCCCTGTCTTGTTTCTCATCTTAATGGAAACACTTTTAGTTTTTGCCTATTGAGCATGATGTTGGCTGTGGGTGGGTGGGTCATATATGGCCTCTGTTATGTTGTGGTATGATCTCTCTATTTTCACTTTGTTGAGAGTTTTTATCATCAATGGATCCTAGATTTTATTAAATGCTTTTCCTCCATCTATTGATAGGATCATATAACTTTGATCTTTCATTTTGTTATATGATGTATCACATTTATTGCTTCTTGGGTATTGTACCTATCTTGCATCCTGGGAATAAATTCCACTTGATCATGGTATATGACTTTTTTTAATGCATTCCTGGATCTGACTTGCTAATATTTTGTTGAAGATTTTAGCATTGATGTTCATTAGGGGTATTGGCCTATAATTTTCTTTTTTTGTAGTGTTTCTTCTGGTTTTAGAATTAGGATAATGTTGGCCTCATAAAAAGATCTCGGAAGTTTTCCCTGCTCTTGAATTTTTTGGAATAGTTTAAGAAGGATGGGTGTTAGTTCTTCTTTGAGAGTTTGGTAAAATTTGTTTGTGAAGCCA